>PVJI01016475.1:0-38223 GCA_004026765.1 Micronycteris hirsuta
TCTTCTAGGGCATTGTTCAGTGCCACAATGTCTTTGCTGATATTTTGTTTGGAGGATCTGTCCATTTTTGACAGTGGGGTGTTGAAGTCCCCTACTATAATTGTGTTGCTATCAATGTCCTTCTTGAAGTCCTCCAAGATTTTCTTTATGTATTTGGGTGCTCCTGTGTTGGGTGCATATATATTTACAATATTTATATATTCTTGGTGGATTCTTCCCTTGAGTATTATAAAGTGTCCTTCTGGGTCTCTCTTTATGGCCGTTTTTTTGAAGTCTATTTTGTCTGATATGAGCATTGCTACCCCAGCTCTTTTTTCTTGTCCGTTTGCTTGAAAAACTTGTTTCCAGCCCTACACTTTCAGTCTGTGTAAGTCTTTTGTCCTGAGGTGGGTCTCTTGTAGGCAGCATATGTGGGTCGTGCTTTCTTATCCATTCCGCTATTCTGTCTTTTAATTGGAGCATTTAATCCATTTACGTTTAAGGTTATTATTGATAGGTACTTATTCATTGCCATTTTTTTTGTACCTGTGTTCCTCACTCTCTCTCTTTCCCTTCCTTTCCTTAAATCAGTCCCTTTAGCATCTCTTGCAGAGCTAGTTTGGTGGAGGTGTATTCTTTTAGACTCCTTTTGTCTTGGAAGCTCCTTATTTGGCCATCTATCTTGATTGAGAGCCTTGCTGAGTAGAGTAGTCTTGGTTGCAGGCCTCTGGTTCTCATTACTTGGAATATTTCTTGCCATTCTCTTCTGGCTTGGAGTGTTTCCATTGAGAAGTCAGCTGCTAACCTTATCGGGGCTTCCTTGTATGTTACTTTCTGTCTCTGTCTCGCTGCCTTTAAGATTCTCTCTTTGTCTTGGAATTTTGCCATTTTAATTATGATGTGTCTTGAAGTGGCCCTCTTTGGGTTCCTTTTGATTGGGACTCTCTGTGTTTCTTGGACTTGTGTGACTTTTTTTCTCGTCAGATTCGGGAAGTTTTCCATCATTACTTTTTCAAACACACTTTCTATTCCTTGCCCTTCTTCTTCCCCTTCTGGTATCCCTATTATACGAATATTATTACGTTTCATGTTGTCCTGCATTTCTATTAATACCTCTTCATTCTTTCTGAGTCTCTTTTCCTGGTCCTGCTCTTTTTGGGTGTTTTTTCTACGTTGTGTTCCAGCTCGCTGATCCGATCCTCTGCTTCATCGAGCCTACTTTTGATTCCTTCTATTGTGTTCTTTAGTTCATATATTGTATTCTTCATTTCCGCGTGGCCCTTTTGGATAGTTTCTATTACCTTTTTCATGCTGACATAGTTTGCAGTGAGTTCGTCGTAGTTTCCCTGTAGTTTCTGGAAATTCTCTGCGAGATCATCGAGCTTCTTGAGCTTCCTGAAAATCAATGCTTTGATCTCAATATCTGATAGTTGGCTTGCCTCTGTTTCATTTATCATTCTTTCTGGGGCTTCTTCCTTTCCTTTCATTTGGGGGTTGCTTCTTTGTCTTCCCATTGTTTGTGAGACTCTTCTTGCTATCCTCTGTTTCTTAAATTAATCTGTCAAGTTCTCTGGAGTAGCATAGTTAATTTTGTCTCACTGTCTCTGTTTTTTGAATTGGCCGCTGTCCAGGACTGCCTCTGGTCTTTTCACAGTTCCAGGTTTTTATGTCTCACCTGTAGGTAAAGAGGAGAGAGGACGAGGGAGAAAGAAAGAAGAAAAAGAAAGAAAAAAAAAGGAGTGAAGGAAGGGAGAAAGAATACTATAGGGAAAGGAAGGGAGGAATGAGGAATAAAGTATAAAGAAGGAAAGAGTGGAAGGACGAATTAAAAGAAACAAATTTTTTTATCTTTTATAAATTAAAAAATAACAAAACAAAGCAAAACAAAAAAGTAAAAAAAAAAAAGAGAGAGAGAGATATGAGGAGGAGCGGCCTAAGAATACTAAAGAAGAGGGAGGAAGAAGGAATTAAAAACTAGTGAAGGACAGAGAGGAAGAAGGGCTAAATAAAACAAAAACAGAATAAAACAAAACAAAAAAAACCCAAAAACAAACAAACAAAAGTAAAAAAAAAAAACCAAACACACACACACACACACACACCCCAAAAAAACCCCTTCAGCTTTCTGATTTTAAACCTGTCCGGTCAGGCTGCGTCTGGCTTGGAAGATATCAGTTTTGCCTTTCTTCCTTCCTGAGGTGTACTCTTTGCTGTTGTCCAGACCCCAGCCCAGTTCCTCGGTGTGCTTCCGAGTCTAAACGGTCTTTTGATGTGCACCTGATAGGGGCAGCTCTCCCATCGCCTATTTTGTCTCCGCTGGTCTAACTAATAAGTTCTTTCTGCGCCCTTTCTGGATAGTTCGGACCCTGCTCTGTGTCAAGAGTTTGTGCAGACTGCAGCTCCGGTCTGCCACTCCCCTCAACGGGGTTCTTCTGCCTTATTCCCACAAAGCTGATTGGTCCTGCCGGGCTACGTGCGCTGGGGCTGGATGGCAAGGGCTTTGTCCCCAGCTGTCAGCGTGAGCTCCGCACACCTGTGCTGGCTTTTAATTCTGTCCCTGGGTAGTGCGCCAGCAAGCGCCAACCAAGGGGCCCCGGTTGCGCTCTATCCCTGTTATTTTTGAGCTGTGCGCCTGTGTTCACTCTCTTGTCTGACCCTGGGATGTGCACCAAAGAGCTCTGGCTGAGGGGCCCAGTTGCGCACTGTCCCTGGTCTTTTTGAACTGTGCACGATTAGACCACAGATCGCGGGGTGTGCACGGCCCTTAGCTTCCTGTTTGGTTACGCAGGTCGCACTTGGCGGTAGAGCCACTGACTGAAAGCTGTTCCCAATTCTTCTGGAATTAGCTGGGAAAGGCCTCGGTCCCGAGCTCAAACAGCCTCCAATTCCCCTTGATGGAAGCGTAGGCTGCCACCAACCGTGTTCTCAGTCCGGTGCTACAGGCAGACTTCCCTGGGCCTCCGATCTGGGTCACGCACCGACACGGGTCACCTACTGATCCTGGTCGCACACCGATCCCAGTGGCGCACTGACCTCGGGACTGTTGGGGGCGTGACCTCTCCAAATAGCCACGGAGCACGATGCAATAAAATCTTTTATGAACACTGCTTTAGCTGCATCCCACAAATTTTGTTTATTTTGTGTGTCCATTTTCATGATGTTCAAAGATTTTCTAATTCCCTTTTAATTTCTTCATTGAACTATGGGTTATTTAAAAATATGTCATTTAATTTTCCAGTGTTTGAGGATATTCCATGTACCTTTTTATCATTGATTTCTAATTATATTTTGATCAGCTAATATACTTTGCACTATATTATTAATTCCTTCTAAATTTTTTGATACCTATTTTATGGCCAAAGATATGGTCTATTTTGGTATATGTTCTGTGTGCACTTGAAAGTAATGCCTGTTATACTGTGTTCAATAAATGTTAAGTTGATTGTGTTGTTCAAGTCTTCTATATCCATACTGATTTTTGGTCTACTTTTTCTATCAAGTATTGATAGGAGTTTTAATTTCTCCAACAGTAAACTTTTAGAGTTATCTCTTTTTCCTTTTAGTTCTATCACTTATTAGCTAACTATTCAGGAGTCCACAAAAGTAAGCTTGCAGTTTTGAGTGCATTAAACAGAGTTTATTCTTGTATTGTTTATGTATTAATTATTGTATTATTCATCATCTTCTTATTATTATTCCTATTATTTTGTATTCTATGATTTATCTTTTAGGCAATAATGGCTAGTAATTTAACCTACTTTTGCCCACCCCTGTATTTTAAATTTTTGTTATTGAATGCAAACACTTTTAAGATTTTTATTTCTTCTTGATAGAATGACATCTCTATCATTATAAAATGATCTTTCTTACCCCGGTAATATCATGAGCTTTAAATAGACTTTGTCTTATATTAATATAGCCACGCTATCTTTCCTTTATTTTGTGATTATATGGTACATCTCTTTCCATTCTTTTAGCATTAGTCTGTCTTTTTATTAAAATGAGTTTACTATAAACAGCATAAAATCAGATCTTTCTTATTTATTCATCTAGGAGACTGTGCTTTTTGTTGAAATATTTAGGACACTTACATTTAATGTGATTATATCAATATGATTTTGTTTAAATCTACCGTTTTGCCACATGTTTTTTATTTGTACCACCTCTTTTATTTTTGTAGTTTTCCCCTCTTTCTTTTGGATAAATTTCATATTTTTATAATTCCATTGTATCTCCTTTGTTGCCTTATTAGCTGCATATTTTGGTATTTTGTTTTATTAGTTGCTCTAGTGTTTATAATAGTCATCTCATGCTTGACACTTTACATCATTTTACATCAGAGTAAGAACCATATAAAAGCATACTTACTTCTATTTCACTTCCTGTTGGCAGTATTACAAATACTATTTCTGTAATATGCTATAAATTTCATTATAGTTCTTATTATTATTGCTTTGAATAATCATTTATCTTTTCAAAAAATGTCTTGTATATTTGCCCATACATTCACTCATTTATAAATGCTCCTTTCTTTTGTGTAGATCCAAAATTCCATCTGGTTTCATTTGCTTATGACTCAAGGACTTCCTTTAGTATCTGAAATAATGTTGGTCATCTTGCAGTGATTCATCTCAGCTTGCTTATGTCCAAAAAGCCTTCATTTTTCCTTTGATTTTAAAATATTTTTACTTGGCATAGAATTCCTGATTGACAGTTATTTAAAGAGATCATTGCATTCTCTTCTAAGTTTCAACACTGAAGCCTCCTTTCAGTGTTGCCTTTGTTTCTCTGCCTATTAAATATATAAAATATTAAAAATATTTTATTTATCATTCATTTTTGAAAATTTGATTGTTTTAATACTCTGCTGATGATTTCTTTGTTTCTTCTGTTTGGGGCTTGTTGACTGTTTTGTATTTGCATGTTTATAATTTTCTTCAAATTTGAAAAATTCTATCATTGTGTTTTCAAGTATTTTTTTTCTTCCCCATGCTAACTTCCTTCAGGGGCTTCAACTGGACATATATTAGAATGTGCGTTGTCCCAAAGGGTAATTACTGTTCTGTTCATCATTTCAATCTATTTAATCTATATTTCTTCTTCCTCTTTTTCTAATCCTCACCCACTACATTTTTTTTTCATTGCTTTCAGAGAGAGAGGAAGGGGGAGAGAGAGAGAGAGAAACATCAATGTTAGTGAGAAACATTGATTGGTTGCCTTCTCGTATGCACCCCAACCAGGGATCAAACACAGGTTGTGGGAAAGTGCCCTGACTGAGTATCAAATCTGCGACCCTTCAGTCTTTGCAGTGATGCTACAACCAATAGCTATAGCAGCCAGAGCTATTTCAGTTGGGTACAGTTTCTATTACTGTTTTTACCAAATTTTTCTTCTGCAATGTCTAAGCTGATATAATTTTTCTACTCATATATTGTATTTTTCATCTGTAAAATTTTTTGAGGTCTTTTTATAGCTTTCATTTCTCTGTTTTAACACCCTTGTCTGCAAATTCTGTCACCTATGTCATTTCTGGATCTATTTCTTTTGATTGATTCTTTCTCCTCATTGCGAGTCATGATTGGTAATTATTCATTGGATGAAAAAATTTTGAATTTCACATTGTTAGGTGTTGGGTTTTTAAAAAATACTGTTTGGACTTGTTTTGTAATATAGTTATTTAGAATCAGTTTGATCCTCTTGAAACTTGCTTTTTAACTTTGTCAAGGCAGGTCCAGAAAAGCCGTTAGTCCAGAATAAATTTGGCTCTACCATTAAAGAAATATTCTGCTGAGAATCACATCTGTGCTCTGTGTGTTGGGAGGTATTTCCCATCAGGGTTATAGGTACCCAAATTAGCTCACTAGCATTCTGTGAGCTCCAGAGTCTTGTCTTCTTCCCGTGGTACTTCTGCATACAAACACACACACACACACACACACACTCTAATTGTGAACAAAAAGCAGACATACTCAAGCTGAAGGAAAATTTATAAAATAATTGGCCTGTACTTTTAAAAATCCAAAGGTCATGAAACATAGATAAAAACCTAAGGAACTTTTCAGATTAAAAGAAACCACAGAAATAGGAGAACTAAATGCAATGAGATCCTAGATTAGATTTTAGACTAGGGAAAATGTAAAGGATATTATTGAAACAACTGTAAAATTTGGCAATGATTTTTGGATTAAATAATAGTACTATAACAAGGTTAAATTACCTGATTTTTATAGTTATACTGAGATTGAATAAGTGAATATTCTTATTTTTAGGAAATACTTGCTGAAGTATTTAGGGATTTGGGATATGATGTATGCAACTCTCAAATTATTTAAGAAATTACACCTACACAAATACAGGTGCACATACATAGCACAATGATGAAGCAAATTGAAGAAAATGTAAATTGTGAATCTGGAAAAAGACATACAGAAATTCTTTGTATCATCCCTGTAACTTTTCTAAAATGTTGAAATGATGAGAACAAAATCACCAGAAGTGATTTGGCTCAACACAGAATTATTTCTTTCTATTGCTAAGTATATATTGCGTAGCCTCTTGGGAGAGTTGATGAGTTCGATCGAAACCTGGAGAAAAATGGAATGATTTATAATTCCCTCCTGATAGCTCCCCTTTTCCAAATTAAATTTTAGCCACAAACCAGCAGCTCTCTGATGCCAGGACTGATATCTTTGTCAGTTAAGGAGAAAGTTTACTGTATGCCTCCACATCACTGCCCATTACCGACAGCATGAAGCTGACACTGAAAGAGAAGAGGGCATTAGAAATTGCAACCCTGGCTTCCTAGAGTCATTCATCATAAGCTCTAGTAGCAAAATGTTCCCAAACTCTTCATGTAACCTCATGAAACCAGAGCTGACTTCTTGCTAAATTCCAGTATTAGTCACAGTTCCGTGGTCATGGGGCTTCTTTGTTTTTTGTCTTATTGTTTGTTGAATAAAAATTTTCTCATGACTGTGACCATTTATTTTGGGTGGAAGCTGTAGAGTTTGGTGTCAGGGGAGGAGGGAAGGGTTGTTTGTCATCCTCTATTACAGGTGACCACAGACAGCACTAGAGGGGAAGGAAAGCTCTCAGAAAGTGGTGGTAGTCTCAAACTCAGTCAAGCGGGAACAATGTGGGCAGTGTTACAAGTCAATGAAAACTTTTCAGCGAGGGTATATGTGTGTTCAGGGGTGGGGGGCCATAAAAAAGGTAAAACAACTCACCATGAGTAGCTCACAGCTTCACTCACCTCGTCCTGGTTACAGATAGCACCCCTCGTCTTTGCTTCTCAACAGGAAAGAATGCATGATCTCCATGTCTTGTCCAGATGATTAATGGGGATGCTGCTGCAGCGTTAAATGCTGCTTCCTTGCATGCAAACTTGACATCAAGTAGCACCAGCTCAGTTACCAAGGAGTGTTATCTTACAATTGGTAGATGAAGTTGGGGTGAACCGGAGTGAATGTCTTGGACTAATGATAATGTTTAACAAAGCAGGAAGCTAAGCTGCAAGAGGGATGCCAGAGGGCCATATCTTTGATTCCTTTGATCAGTCTGAATATGACCTGGGTCAGAATCACAGATAGTTACTACCTGCATATCATTCCATGAAAATTGCTCTCCTTAAAATATCAACTTTTTCCTCAGGAGTACACTTAACAGTTCCAGATAGGGTGATAGAATAATAATATTCCCCAGATTGACCCTAACTGAAATTACATGTTATGCCTACTGCTCTAGTTATCCTTGTGGGTACTCTTGGCTCATTCATCCCTCCTCTTATAGTTAGTCTTGTTATAAGCCATAACTTCAGATTTAATATTGAGCTCTGAAAAGGTAAAGGTTTAATAGGAAATGGTCAAGTACTGGTCTAGATGATTTAATATAGGGAACCAATCCACTTGGCGTGGTGAATGTAGCCCAGCCTGATCGGAAAACCAATAGGCGCAGGTCGGCACACAGGAAGCCAAGCCCACATAGCGGCTTTCCTGTCGGAAACTAAGCCTGCATTACATCTAGGTTGCTTTGAGGCTTGCTTTTGCTAAAATTCCCTCACCCTGAATTGAAGCTTCAAATGTTTACTGCATATATTTAAAGTAACTTCCTAAACTCTGTGTTAATTCTCCCAAGAACAGAGTGTAACCAGACCAATTACTTCTATCATTCCCTTGCATTTGCAACATTTTTTCTTTGTTAATATGTAAAAAGTAATCAGTAACATCCTTTCCTTTGTTACCTGTAAAAAGTAATCACCTAAAGCAAACCTGAGCATAATGAATGAGAACCTTTGATGTATGCTATTAAAAAGCCAATAAAAGCCTGTCCAGGCAAGGATCAAGATGCTCTTTCTCTCAGAGAGTGGCCATGCCATCCCTTTTTCTCCACAAGACTTCTGTAGTCCATGTGAATTTGTTCATTGCATCCACAACATACGGACTCTGCAGGACAGAGTCCTCATCAATTTAACATGATTTCAATAGTCTCTTGTCAATCTACAAGGCTTCTATATAATAAGAATTATTACCCCTATTTAGAGATGAGGGATATGAGGTGAGTATCAAAAAGATACGCAGTTTGGAGCAAACAGGTAACATGAATTCAAGCCCAGCTCTGAATGACTCCATTCCTTTGGCACTCAGTTTGGAGATGAAAAGCTCTTATCCTACCTCCATCTTCCCACACAAAACTGTTCCTAAATCCCCCTTTTCCTTCATTTAGCACATATATCTTGAATACTCTATATGTCAGACACTGGGACAGGTGTTGGGGATACTAATGAGACTTAATACGATTGCTACTTTTCAAAAACAATGTAATGGGTTTATTTTGTAACAAAATAAACAACTAACACGTAAAATATAATCACAGAGTTTGATGAAAGGACAAATGCATGGTGATATGATAGAAAATATATGTGCAGGGTGGTGGTCTTGTTTGCAATTAGGTTAGACACAGGTTCTCTGAGCTGGTGATACTGAGATCTGAGAATCTAAGGATGGGAAGGAGGGAGCCATATGAAGCCCTGAGCTAAGGGCACATGCCCTAAAACAAGGAAAAGAGTCTGTTCAAGGAATTGAAATGAGACCTGTTGGGTAGGCACAGAGAAAGACAAAGGTGCAAGATGGTAACATTCTTCTCCCAAATTTAATGTGTGGGTTTTTTCTCACATCTAAACAGTTCTCAGTGACACCAGCTGTGTATCCTACAGTTCAACTGAGTTCTGACACTATCCACCTGAAGATAGCATTGGAGCCCACAGGTTAAGTGCTCAGCCCTACAAGACTCACGGCCCCACTTTCAGACAGCAGGATAGATCAGAAGTTCCAATAACTCTGACCTTGGGATTGATTCATTTGCTAGAGCACCTCACAGAACTCAGAAAACCATAATAGATTAATGGTTTCTCAAAAAAGGATATAACTCAGGAACAACCACATGGAACAGATGCTCAGGGCAAGGTATGGGAAAGAACGCTAAGTGTCCATGCCTTTTCCCTGAGTCTCCACATGTTCACCAACCTGGAAGCTCCACAAACTCTGTCCTTAAGGGCTTTCAGGAGCCTTCAATACATAGGCCCAGCTGATTAAGTCACTAACCAGTGGTGACTGAAATCCATCTTCAGCCCCTCTCAGCTTCTGATCAAATTACTGGTTCCCTAGTAAGGAGCCCGTATCCCGGGGTGCTATCCAAAGTCACCTCACTAACACAGCAAAAGACAGATTCCAAGGGTTTGGGGAGCTCCATGCTAGAAGCAGGAACAAGTAATCTATAATTATAAATCAGAACATCACAGATGGGATTCCAGAGTGAGGCTGAGCATGGTTGTGAAGATCCTGACAAGATTTCACTGTGCTCCAAATATATGTGGTAGGTGCGGAAGATCCAGGCGCTAGAAGCTCCAGTGAGTGCTAAGGTTTAGCTCTTCATTGCCAGAGAATCTTCAATGTTGCCTGGAGTTGCTTTTGACTTTCACTGGCACGTTCTCTTGATGATTTTAAGGATAAATTACTGTTGGTTAAGTGAAGAGATCCTATGTAACCATTCTTGCTACTTCCCAAGTAATATCTACTGGGTTGGCCAAAGTTTCATTTAGTTTTTTTCTGTACAATGGCTCTAATAGTGCTTAGTTGTCTTTAACTTCATTTGAAACAATTTTGTTAGGTTGTATTGTGACAGCTGTCATATCACTGTGCACTTTAAAAAAAGCTTATCAAAATTGGTGAATTTTTGTGCGGCCATTTTAATATTGGAGATGGAAGAAAATACACAAACATTTTCAGTGTATTATGCTTTGTTATTTCAAAAAAGATAAAAACAACTGAAATTCAAAAAAAGGTTTGTGCAGTGTATGGAGAAGGTGCTGTGACTGAATGAACGTGTCAAAAGTGGTTTGTGAAGTTTCTTGGTATTACCGACATTTTGGCCAAACAGTTCTTTGCGTCTTATGCACTAGAAGGTGTTTAGCAGCACCCCAGGCCTCTCCCCACCAGAAGCCAATAGTGGGAGATAGCCAATGTGCTCAAAATCTCCAAATCAATAAAGTTATTGGTGAAAATGAAAAACGTGTCTAATTTTATGGAGAAAAAAAACTATATGGACTTTTTGGCCAGCCCAGTATCTCCAATGATAATCCTATGCTCAGATGTTTCTACCACTTCTGCTTTGGTTTCAGTTCCCACAGAGTCTGTCATGTTGACATGAGGGTGGAGAGGATGAGTGAGAGCATTCATCTGGTTGCTGCCTCTAATCGCACCTCAAACTTTGTGCTTCTGCAAATAAGTCAATTAAGATAAAAATCTTTGTCACAGGGACCAGGCAGTTTCAGACCTCCATGTATTTTGCATATCTTTTGCACACTATTTCTTCTTTCTAGGATATCATTTCCTATACCTTGACTATTTGACATCCTTCAAAGCTATGTCTTATCAACTTCCTTTATTTGGGAAAGAATTATTCCAGCTAAGTCTGTTCTTTTTTGTGCTTCTATTACTTCTCTTGCCTATTTTAATTATTTACACATACAGTTCATGCCCTTTAATAATGTCTGAGTTCATTGTGGCTATTGACCTTGTCTCATTCATCTTTGCATCCTTAGCATTTAGCTCAGTGCCTAGTGCCAAGCAGACTTCACATAAATACCAAATGAAATAAATGTCTAGTGGAAGTTCATGCTCTACCATTAACTCAGAATTGTCATGTGTGGTCTTAAGGGAGACATTTACCTTCTTGGGGGCCTTTGAATTATATAATTTATAATACTGTATTATAGTAGATTAGACACTTGGTAATATTAATAATTATTGAGCATGTACTTTGATTGAGTGCTTACTTTCTATAAGCTCTATGCTAGGTGCTTTATATGCATTATCTTAATTGATCCTTATGTCAACTCCATGAGGTGGTTTTAGGTATTGTTCTCATTTGACAAATAGGAAACTGAGATCCAGGGATGAAAAATGGCTTATGCAATGTCACATGAGCTCTTAGAGATTATAACAGATTCCAACTGTGTCTATTATGCTAAGGCCCATCCTCTCGAGTGTCCTGCTGAAGTATTTTCAACTCCAGGTTTGTGAATAATGGTGACCTTGATGAAGTCTCTTCTTCACTCCTTTCTTTCTGATTTAGACAGTGCCTAGGCCATTGCAAGTAGTGATTTTTTTATTTGTTGGCTTGTGTGCATTTATTCATTTCTTTTTTTGTTATGATGGGTGAGAAAGTGGAATCTTTCCCAGGCTGAGGTGAGGCTCATATTTATGTGTCTTCAACAAGTGTTCTGAGAATGATACAAAAGTGAGCTTTTAGGGAAGGGTGAATTCCTGAGAGAACCACGGAAGACTGGCACCGCGCTGGAAGGGGAAGCTGGTCTGAGCCTCCAGAGAGTCAGGGGGCTGGGACAGGTGGTGATGGCAGGTAGCTGGGTTTGAACATTTGAAGGTAGAGGGCTCATAGCAAAATGTAGCCAGTTTTAATCCCAAAGACTTTGAAACAAAAATAGTTAACATTGGAACAGATTATATTTAACTGGTGGAGTTATTTAACATCATGTGCCTGTAATTTAATACTGGGGATCAAAGATGGCTGAAGTTATAAATCTCACAGAAATGATGGTGGCACTCTGGGGCACAAGACACCCCCATGTGAGAATAATCTATTACCAGAATATGGCAAAGCCAGGCAGCACCTGACCTGCATCATGGCTGTGGGTCTGTCTTGCTAGGTTCTGCCCGCATCAGCCACTTTAGAGAGGACAAATGTCACAGAGCAGGGAGGAATACAGCATCATACAGGTGCATCTTAGTAATGTCTCGATGGCATGGGGTTCTGTAGTTCACAGGCTAGGGCTGAAGGACTGGGGGCTGAGCTATATATGGTGGAGAGGTGGATAAGGGAGAATGGAAGATTCATGTGTGAATGTTTGCGGAAGGCTTCTGTATCTTCCAACTCCTGTTCTAGCACAAAATGACCAGCATGGCCACAAAGGTCAGACAGCAAACCAGAGGTCTAGTTTGAGAAGTCGACTGAATCGTGGACTCTCTTCCTGCCCACTGTTCATTTTTCCCTCTGATCCTCCCCAAGCAGTCAAAGCCCATTCCAAACACTCTTCCTTGTTTGATTCTTTTTTTTTAAGATTTTATTTATTACTTTTAGACAGAGGGTCAGGGAGGGAGAAAGAGGAGAGAAACATCAATGTGTGGTTGCCTTTCATGCACACCCCACTGAGGACCTGGCCTGCAACCCAGGCATGTGCCCTGACTGGGAATCGAACCAGTGACCCTTTGGTTCACAGGCCAGCATTCAATCCACTGAGCCATACCAGTCAGTGGCCTTGTTTGATTCTTGAAGGCCAGGAATCGAGGTTTGGCTACCACTTCCTGGTTTACTGAGTGTGTTCACACAGTATTTCCTAGCAACCCTGAGACATAAGCTATTACTACCATTCCCATTTTACATAGGAAGAAACAGGAACTCTGAGAATCTCAATGATTTACTCAAGGCCACAGGCTAAGACCATCATTTTCAGGAAAAAAATCAAATCATTTAACTCCACATATTTGTTTTTTCTTATGTGTGTGGCCAATATTGACTTTTAGAGTGACTTCCCAAGCAAAGCCTATATTGTACTCCTCTGCAAAACCGACTGTGTCCTGCTTCTATCAGAGAGGATTAGCTGTGCCTCCAAACTTCAACAAATTTCACATTTAATTTTGTATGTGAGAACTCTAGATTCATAAATTGCAGTTAATTTCTCCTTAAAACCACACTTTCCTTAGGGTGACTATAAAATTTATTGTCCAAATTATGATACATTTGAGATTAAAATGAGCAATAAAAATAATAAAAATATATTTTGAAATATTTATTAATTGAATAATTAGATTAAACAATTCTATTATTCATCTGTCACCACACATGTTAACTAGACTTACTGTAATGAACATTTTGGAGTATATACAAATATCAAATCATTATGTTGTACACCTGAAACTAATATCATGTTATATGTTAATTACAACTCAAAAAAGAAAGCAATAAAATAGAGGAAAGAAGAACTATCAAAGACAAAATTTCTCCTAAAAATAAAAACACATATCACCAAATGTATACCAAAAACTGCCCTGGCTTGTGTTGCTCAGTGGATTGACCACCAACTTGGTGAACCAAAAGGTTGTCAGTTCGATTCCCAGTCAGGGCACATGCCTGGATGTGGGCCAGGTCCCCAGTAGGGGGTGCTTGAGAGGCAACCACACATTCATGTTTCCCTTTCTTTCTCTCTCATTTCCCCTCTCTAAAAATAAATAAATAAAATCTAAAAAAAAGTACCAAAAACTTAAAAAAATATGTATTGGTTATAGAAATACTAAAAATAACATGCAAAATAATTATTCTTGGTATTTGTTGACCTACTTTAATTAGTTTATTAGCCAAATATGTTTCTAACATTATCTCACTGATATTTTTCCTAAAGAATTTTTTTGGTATCACTATATTATTATTTTTAAATAGTTTGACCCCTTCTTTAAGGTAGTATTTTATAATTAGTAGCATTAACATTTTTGATACTTCTATTGACTCTACTTTATAGATCATAATATTGTTAATAAAAAAATAAAGTTCTCTACATGGAAGCTCAGAGCAAACCTTGCTAAGTAAAAACATTTTCAGTTGCAATTTTTTGTAGTGAATGCATAAATTTTTCACAGGTACTATTTTATTACCTTCACTTTGTACATTTTTATTTAAAATGTGATCCACTAAATTGTTCATATTTATGATTATTTTAATTATTTTGCCAAAAGTAGATATTGCAAAAATAGGCCTTTTCTTTTTTATTCCATTCTGACATAGACTATAAAGTTATGCAACTAAAAGAGGAGCTCCATCAAGCATTTGCCAGTCAAGGTATTCTAAAAAACAATTATAAAATATCAAAATTAAATCTTGTACAGCATTAGAATTTTCATTGTTTTGTTTAGCTTTTCCCAGGATTACATATATTTCCTCCTGATCTTCAGAGACTTAAAGATTATAAACTAGTGAACTCACAAGAGCATGTGAATTTAAATGCCATCCATACATTTTCATGATAATAGTCCTCTGGCCTTCTCTGTGTGATTTTTTACCCAAAATAAATTTGAACATGTGCAAACATTAGAACTGGCACAGAGATACTTCACCGCTCTATTCATAGATCACTGCAGAGCTCTTTTCCTTAGTGAGTGAGTGTGTGCTTGGGCATGTTTGGGGTGTATGTCGTGTATGCTTCGGGTGCATGAGTTTTCAGGATGCAGAGTGAGACTCGGGCCCTGGAGCCAGGCTGGCCGACTCTGTGGAGCAGCGGTTACCCAACGCTGGTTTGTGGGACCAGCAACAGCTGAATAACCACACGCATTGGTTCATCCGGGGCCCCATCTCACACCCCCAGATTCTAAAATTTTGTGGGTTTAGAGATTTATATTCTTAACACCAATTCTGGTGATTATTTTCCATAGGCTGGAACAAAGATTTGGTGTTTGTGTGTTTGTTCTTTTGTCTGGAATATTAACTAGGGAAAATCAGCCCTGGGGGGAACTTGTTGATGTAGAAAGAGGCACTGGAAGTGAGAAGGTTTGCAAAAATATCATCAAATGACAGATTTCTACAAACAAAGAACACAAAAGAATGGATCAGAAGTAACTCAGACTTCAAAGGCATTAATCGGGGGCGTTGACCAGGCTGATCTAAATGGCGCTTGGGAGCATCACAGGACACTGCATGGTAAAATGATTCACATTAATATGGGTGACAAGTAGATATTTAAACTCTGAGCAGTTAAAATTATATTCAGGTGCCCTTCTTTTAAAAATAGAGGCATTAAGAGGAGTGATAAATTTATTAGTGTGGAAAGCAAGTCCATAACATATTAAGTGGGAAAGCCCTGCTTAGATTTGGAAACTTTGGAGAAAAGGGAAGTGGTTACGAAGACAGTTTGTTAGTGACTGCGTTTTCTGGGAGAGAAAGGGGTTCTGGACCAGGAAGGCAGCAGGAGTGATCTTCAGGGATGTCTGCAGTGTTCTATTCATTGACCCAGTGGTGGGTACCTCAATGCTTGCTTTGTGACAATCCATCAAGATGTATGTGTGTTAATGTTGTGTGTGCTTTCCTGATTGTGTTATCTTTCTCAGAAAGTATTTACTTTAAAATAAGTCCTATAAAAACCAACTAAATTTTGAAGTTTTCACATCAACAGCCTAATGTTTTGATTGTCTGGAAAATTTATTTAGGATGAATGCCCTCATCAAGCTTCTTAGCAATTCCCAAAATAGAAATATTGAAACAGTTACATTTGTTCATGCTTCATAGGATTTTATTTTATTTTAAACCCTTGCCATTGTGAATCTCTTGAAAATAATTTGCTGGTTTAATAAAACAAACTACTCTGTAGAACTGAATCATGATTCCTTGGCTTAAAACCAGTCCTTGGGGTTTCAGTCTCTCTGTTTTGTTTTTCACTAAAACTTATTTTTCCCTCTGTATTATTTTCTGTTACTTTTTAATTCTAGAAGCTGATGCTTTATATAGGTCTCCAGCACTGTGTGTTTTGTAAGCTCCTTTGTCTATACTGTTTATTTGATTTGGTTTTTAGAGTATTTCTCAAAGGCAGCAGAGAGATAAACCACTAATCTCTTTAGACCCAGACTCTTCATCTGCAAAGCGAGTAGAATTAACTTAGCTATTGTCATATAGCTAGTGGTAGATGGAACTGTCAATCAAACCCCAATCTTGTGAACACAAGTGCTGTATTCCATCCATTACTTAGATGTTTCTTTTTTAAAAAATAATGAAGACAAATGTCCTCCACTAATTTGCTCTCTACTTACAAGGCTCATGATTTTATATTTTGGATTAGTAGCCCTTGGTAGAATGAAAATTTTCCCAGCTCTAGCCTATAGGACCCAATTGTTATCATTTAGTTCTACTTTGTAGAGAAATGAATTGCTTACTGAAAAAAATTTAAATTTTCCATTCAGTTATAATATACATACACATAAGAGAACATTGATGGGTCAATTGATTTTTATAAGGTGAACACAACCTTGCAACTAGTACCCCGATCAAGAGATACAGTGTTTACCTGTGTCCCAGAAATTTCCTCATGTTTATTTCCATACCCCATAGCTATTCAAACCCCATAGCTAACCACTGTCATGACTTTTAGCACCATAGGTCAGTTTTGCTTGTTTTTGTGCTTTATATAAATGGAATCATACAGTCCACATTCTTTTCATTTGGCTTCCTTAGCTCAGTGTTAAATATATGTGAGATTCATCCATATTGCTATTCACTCTTGTAGGATACTCATTCTCTTTGCTGTCTAGTATTACATTGTATGACTATATCACAGTTTGTCTATCAACAGTTGGTGGGTATTTGGCTAGTTTTTCCTTTTGGGGCTAGTACCACTAGAATACTGTGATCTCCTAGTCCACGTCTTTCAGTGAGCAAATGTACACATCCCTGTTAGGTGTATAGCTGCAGGTGGAATAGCTGGGTCTTAGCTTAAGTGTGTTTAGATTTAACAGATATTAGTGAAAACTTTCCTCAAGTGGTTGATACTCCCACATACCCCATCAGAACCAGATAGGGAGAGGAAGGGAAGGGTGGCAATTGTCTGGGTTGAGAATTAAATTCTCTCATAAGGGATTTGAACTTAGACATTATGGAAAGTCAGTGGTGGGTTTCAGAGATTCTAGCAGTGGACACATAGAGGCAATAGGCCAGGTTATAATGGCAGAACATCAGCTTCCAAAGTCAGGGTGCCAGGGCTGCCCAGATTTCAGAGCTTTTCTTGGAAGTCTCTCTCTCAACAACTACAGAGATGCTCATTTTCCGTCCTTGCAACCAGGAGGTCTGTACCTCTATAACAACCCCCCGCAGTTTAATTTTTCTAGATTGACGCATTTTTGTGCTTTTAACTAATATATCTGTGTTGTTAAAACAGTTAAAACCTGGTCATGGTGTATGATCTTGATAATGTATTGCTGGATGCGGTTTGCCAATGTTTTGTTGAGGATTTTAGTGTCTATGTTCATCAGTGATATTGGCCTAAAGTTTTCCTTCTTTGTTGTGTCTTTATCTGGTTTTGGGGTCAGGATGATGCTGGCTTCATAAAAAGAGTTTGGGAGTCTTCCATCATTTTGGGTTTTTTGGAATAGTCTGTGAAGGATAGGTGTTAGTTCTTCCTTAAATGCTTTGTAGAATTCTCCTGTGAAACTATCTGGTCCAGGGCTTTTGTGTGTTGGGAGTTTTTTGATTACTGCTTCAATTTCATCTGCTGTTATTGGTCAGTTCAGGAAACTATGGTACATTTTCACAATGGAATTTTATGCAGGAGAGAGAAAGAAGGAGCTTATACCCTTTGTGACAGCATGGATGGAACTGGAGAGCATTGTGCTAAGTGAAATAAGCCAGGTGGTGAGGGACAAATATCATATGATCTCACCTTTAACTGGAACATAATCAACAAAAGAAAAAAGCAAGAAAAACATAACCAGAGACATTGAAATTAAGAACAATCTAACAATAGCTGGTGGGGAGGGAGGAGGGGACTCTGGGGAGAAGGGTTTTCAGGAACCACTATAGAGGACACATGGACAGAACCAAGGGGGAGGATGGAGGCAGGGGAAGGAGGTGGGTTTGGAGAGGGTGGGGGGAGGTGAGGGGAGAGGATGCAGACAACTGTAATTGAACAACAATAGAGTAATATTTAAAAAAAAACACAGTTAAAACCTACTTGTTGGGTATTGGTTTTTAGAAACTGACAATTTATAGTCCCTGTGAGTATTTTTATCCTGGAAAAATTAAAAAGTAATTACTTAATGCTGTTTACATTGCTAAATGCTATAACTTAAATAAACACAAAGAACACTACAAATGTTGCAAAAGTAAAGTATTTAAACTGCAATTAGTAAATCTCTATTTTGTATTATTTTTAAAGAGTATCCCATCCCGTATTTATTTATCCTTTGGGTTCTGCAATACATGGATCTGCCCCATTCTAGGGAGTTTTGTAAGGACTTCAGAGAGGAGGAGACCTTGAGTTGGATCTTGAATCATGAAGAGTATTTTCTCAGGTGGACAAGGGCAGATGGGCCAGGCCAGCCCACCAGAACAGTGTTCGTTAAGGCACACTGTGTGAAGCAAATGCAGATGAAGATAGACAAGTTGATACTAGAGCTGAGTGGGCAGTTCCAGGATGTAGGTAGAACTATTAATGAATAAGGAATCTGAGAAGGTGGGTAAAGGTCAGTCAAAGAGACTGATGTCTGCCATGATTAAGATCTTGTATTTATCATGTGGATGATGGGAGCTGAGGGAGAGAGATGGAGGAGATGGAATCTTCCCCAAAGAAAAATGATCCCAGTTCCAGAAAATTCTCAACAAGATCAGGAATTTTTGCAACTGTTCTATCTGTAACTTTGAGGAAGAGAGGACATGAAAAAGGAGAGAGAAGGAAGCAACAACCTGTATATTTGGAAAGATAATACATTGGGTAAGAATTAAACACAACTTGAAATATTGTACAAATATGCAGTTGAAATAATTGTAAGCAGTTTCTAAGATGTCAAGGAGAAAGACTAGAAGGGAGGTGGAGAATGAGAAGGCAAATATTTGTACCCACTACTACTTAAAGAGTTCTTTTCCATAGTGTGTCTCCACTGAGGAAAATTGGACACAGTCAGCAGAAATAGCCAGTGGTTAGAAATCCCGCAGCATCCTCCAGATGTGCTTCTATAGATGTACGCGCATTAAGCTCTGCTCAGTGTAGTCAAGGACATGAGGCGGCCTAATGTGGCAGGAAGGGGCCCTTCCAAATGCCCACATCCTAATGAGCTATGACTCCCCAGCCACTGGTATCGCACTCTTTCATGAAGTGCAACATAACCCTTAGCCATTCAACTCTGGGATTTCAGCCTTGGCTGTGCACACCCATAACCCAAGTGTCTTGGCAGAAGTTGCCCTATCACCCCTGCTCCATAATTCTTATCTGGGTATGAGAAACTTTTAAATTGCATTTGGGGCTAAGACCTCAGCAGCAGTAAGTTAAATCCTAGAAATAAGCATGGGATATTGTATGTGTATTTCCATAAAGCTGTTGTGTCAAACAGACATCAGATAGACAGTTGCTCCAAATGTGGCCACCTGTAGACTTCACATGTTAAGAGAGGTCTTTTTCTTCCTATGTTTGCTAAAGCTACAGGTCATTTGGGTGAACAGACATGGAGCTATTACACACGCTCATGACTTAAATCCTCCACATCAAGATTTCTCACTATGGGTGCTCTGTGGTAGCACATGAATGCAGCCATTCAACTTCAGTGCTAGTGAAGCTCCTCTCAAATGAGCAAAAGCCACTCCACTTCCTGTTTGTGGTATCATCTGACACTAGCAAGTCTGGGCAAAGGGAACCCAACAAATAGGTAAGAATTAGGTCATTATTGTCTTTGATTCCACACCCACTTCCACAGTCTTTCAGCATCAACCTCCTGTATTTATTTCATGTATTTTAACAATAAAAGGGATTGAATCAGAAATAAGGTGTGATTCAGCTGTTTGCATTGGCTCAATGAATAAAATATATTTTTTGACTTCTTGGAAGGCTACTATAAAGCCACTCATTAAATCCCAGATTTCCTATTTCACTTTTCAGGGCAGAGGGGGCCACCTTACTGAATTGTCAGCTAAAGGATATTGCCTAGTTTTTTCTCTCCTATGTCTTTCTTAGATCCTTCAATTCAATGCCAGTTATGACTCCCCAAGCCCAAGTTCTGACAAGCTTCCAACAGGACAAGAAAACAAGAGATGAAGCTAAGGCATTAAATATGATTAAGATTTTCATGCATGTGCTGCCGAAGGCAAAGCTGTGAGGTCAAATTAGAGGAGGATATAGTGAAAGTTACCACATTATCAACCCAGTTATTTAATAGATGAAGAAACTGAGGCACAGAGAAATCAGGCAATATGCCCAGAGTCACATAATTAATGAGAGATGCAAGGCATGTATCTAAGACATCCCATTCCTTACTCCATTATCCATTACTACACTTCACTGGTGAACTTCATCCTTGGAAAATATTGTTTTCCATTTCAGCAAAGCCTGCCATCCTTCTCATCATACCTCTCTCTCCTTTGGGTGCTAAATGCTCCTATCTATTCTCCTCTGTTAACACCTCTCAAGAAGCACAGGTTGTTTTAGGAATAACTGAAGCCTTACCCTTCCCAGGCATATTTACACAGAAAGCCTTATTCTGATGCAAGGTTTTAAACAGGGCTCTCGTTATAGGACCTTGACATATTACACGGTTGTCTCCTTGGCCTGTGTGTAAAACCAACCTAATTATGACAGCATTTGGAACTTCAAATCCACGTAGACAGTGGATATTTATGCAGATAAATGTTCTTAAGAGGTAAACAATGTAAACAAATGTATTTCTGGGAAGCAGTGTGTGTAGAACTCTCCAGGAAGAGGGATGCTCTGTCGGTCCCAAAACGTTGCTGACTTACTTGCCAAGTGAGTTCTGAGATCATCAAATTCTGAAAATGTGCACTTTACAATCTTTCTTGGGATGCCCTGTGTCACAGACACCACCTCACTCTTCAGAGAAAAGATATTCCCTGGTAACAAGCAGCCACTGACACTCTTTATGGAGCATATTGGTGACAAGCAAACCTCCATTCGCTTGATTTCTCCTACTAGGTAAGCACTGGCTCTGTATCAGGGTTCAGTACTGAGTGGAGGATTTCAAGCCCCAACTTGAATTAGTTATGAATTGGATCCCTACTCAGAAAAATGAAGCCACAGGCCCTAGGTACTGGAGGAGGCAATGTGTACAAGTTATTCAGTTCTTGGGGACTGTGTTTGCAGGGTGTCTTAGACACACTGTCTAGAGGTAAGAGATCAAAACAGAAGAGAAACCATAGGCCTGCCTGAGATTGCTTAGTGAAAACATGTAGGTCATGGATTGAATTAAATGTGAAGACTGAGGCTCATCAAAGATGTCTTTTCTGAAACTGTTTTTAGGTACAGTTTACATAGGTATATTTAAGGACATGTGGCTTATAATCCATCTGTTATATTCCAACAATAAAGGCTGAGAGGGCTCATAGAATGTTTTATGCCAAAGCAAGAATAAGTTTAATGTTGAAAGTAATTAAAATAATGATTAAGGTAGTTTTTATATTTTTTTGGAGCTGTGTCATACTGCCTTGAGTAGATTTTCTGGTTTCCTTAACTATTGTCAGAATCAGATGGGAGATAGCAGAAAGACAGATTAAGGTTCAAAATAGTACAGGAATAATAGTGGAATTGGTGACTAGTATTTTCTAAAAAGGAGTCCTTGTGGTTCAGAATGAGAATTCAAGGCTACTCCAAGTTCAATGATCCTTTTCACCAGTTGCCTTGCAACCACAGGGTGTAGCTTTTCGGTCAAACTGTTTATGCCGGAGTTACTTGTACAGCAGGTCCCCATGTAAAAGGGCAGCTGGAGCAGAACTGGGAATATTGGAGTCACATTATGCTTCTGCATACATACCAGTGACTAGATAATTTTCCTACAGCAAATAGAATCTGTATCATGGAATAACTTCTCATCCCCAACTACTAACATTACGATAGAATTCCAATGTATCACTACTATATACAGAGCCAACACCAATTATTAATGAATTTTAAATGCAACAAGGTAAAACTCATTGTGTGTGCTCCTTATAAGGTGCCTGGAACACTCATTATTCACCACTGCCCCTCTTTTCCTGAATGTTAAGTAGAGCATAGTATTGAGCACATGAGTCCTGAACCAGACTAGTGACATTGCAATTCTGATTCTTCCACTTATTAGCTATGGAATCTTAGACAGGTGAGTTATCCTACCTCTCTGTAAAAGGGGTATGGGGAATGGTATAGTATAGTACAGTCTAGTGTTTTCCTTGTTCCGTCTTAGAGATGAATAAACAACTTAGGGAGGAGGGTTATTATTAGGATTGAGTTAATTTATGTAAAGAAATAGTACAATGCTGGGCACATAATAAATGCTTAAAATGCTATTTGTTCCTATAACCATTGTCTTTTAAAAAATCTGAATTTCCCTTCCCACTTCTTTTGAGGCAGCCATAGAAAAGGCAGGGCAATGGCGTCAGAGATTTGGTTTGCCACTTACTGGATCACAAGTTTGGTTAAGTTGTTCTCACCAACTGATTCAGTTTTTTTTTTTTTTTCTATTAGATGTTCACATCAACAACATTATCTACCACATAGTAACATTCAATAAATCTTAGTTTTCTTCATCCCTCCTGTTTTATTCACGGATCTGCTAAGACAAGAGTCAATTCACATGGTTTTGTTATTGGGGAGGGAATGTGTTTTCCACATTCTCTAAAAAGAATGGGTGAGAGCGAAGGCTTCTAGATAAGAAAAAACATTTGAAGATGAAAACTCCAAAGCTCTGCTTTGCTTCTGATAGCAAGAGAGGTAGGGAGAGGCACTGATGAGCAGTTAACTAAATGCAACATAGCCAACCCTGGAATTTTTATTTCGGGGTCCAGAATTTAAAAATCTGACACTGCTTGGTTGACTGCTTGACACTGTAAGATATCAGGAGGAAGCGGAAATATACAAGACACCAGAGACACAGTCTCTTTTATTTATTTATTTTAGGCAACCAATGATTGTTTTAATTAGTCTCCATAGTTTTGCCTTTTTCAGAATGTCATATAGTTGGAATCATGTAGTATATAACCCTTCCAGATTTTCTTTTTTTTTTAAATTGTATTGTTTTCATTACCATTTAGTACCCTCATACCCCCCCAACTCACCACACTGTTGTCCATGTCCCTGAGTCCTTTTTTCTTTTTGTGCACTGTTTCCACCCCCTAACTCCACCCCCTTTACCTGTCATCCTGCTCTCTATCTATGAATCTGTCTCTATTTTGTTTGTCTCTTCTAAGAAAGAGTTCATAGCCCATTTAAAGTAATCTAGGGCCATGTAAATTCCCAACCAGATGAAGACACCCTATGGTGGCCAAGAGGTAAGAGGAGAAATAGAAGGAAGGTGGGACCTCATAGAGAGGATCTATGACATATAATCAGAGACCAAATAAGCCTCTACATTTGGTCATAGTATAAAAGTATCAAAAGTACTATGGCTTTTTAATTCCAAGAAAGGAATAGCAAACACTTAATTATTGGAGTGGCCAAAAAGTCTTTTTAGTTCTTTCTGTAAAATTAAAGACACATTTTTCATTTTCACCGATAGCTTTATTGATTTGGGTAATTTGAGTATATTGACTATCTCCCACTATTGGCTTCTAGTGGGGAGAGGCCAGGGGTGCTGCTAAACATCTTCCAATGCATAAGACAGTTCCACAGCAAAGAATTATTTGGCGAAAATGTGAATAATACCAAGAAATTTCACAAACCACTTTTGACACATTTGATCAGTCACAGCACCTTCTCCATATACTGAACAAATATATATCTTTTTGTGTTTCAGTTGCATTTTTACCTTCTTTGAAATCATAAAGCATAATATACTGAAAATGTGTATTCTCTTCCATTGTCAGTATTAAAATTGCTGCAAAAAAACTTACCAACTTTGGGTTTTTTTTGGTAGATATTGAGATAAGTAGTTGTTTTTTTTAATAATTACTTTATTGTTGTTCAGTTACAGTTGTCTGCATCATCTCCCCTCCCCTCACCCTCTCCAAACCCACCTCCCTCCCCTTCTTCCACCATCCCCCTTGGTTCTGTCCATGTGTCCTCTATAGTGGTTCCTGAAAACCCTTCTTCCAAGAGTCCCCTCCCCTCTCCCCTCTGGCCATTGTTAGATTGTTCTTAATTTCAATGTCTCTGGTTATGTTTTCCTTGCTTTTTTTCTTTTGTTGATTATGTTCCAGTTAAAAGTGAGATCATATGGTATTTGTCCCTCACCGCCTGGCTTACTTCACTTAGCATAATGCTCTCCAGTTCCATCCATGCTGTTGCAAAGGGTATAGGCTCCTTCTTTCTCTCTGTTGCATAGAATTCCATTGTGTAAATGTACCATAGTTTCTTGATCCACTCATTTGTTGATGGGCACTTAGGCTGCTTCCAGCACTTGGCTATTGGAAATTGTGCTGCTATGAACATTGGGGTGCATAGGTTCTTTTGGTTTGGTGTTTCAGTGCTCTTAGGGTATAATCCCAGTAGTGGTAAGTTTTTTTTAATGAATATGATTGGACAACTGTAATAATACAATCTAACAAAATTGTTTCAAATGAAGTTAAAGACAACTAAGTACTACTAGAGCCATCATTTGGAAAAAATTAAACTTTTTGGCCAACCCAATAGAGGACATATTATTCCCCAAAGCAAAGGACAGTTAGACAATTATATTTGTTCATTGGTATGCTGATATAAATTGTATTTGAAACCAAGTATCATAACATTTCATAAAATTCACATTTTTTGTTTTTTTATTTTCATATAAAATTCAAATTATATTGCAAATAAAGAATATAAGTAGCCTTAAGTATAAATAATCAATGAATTTAGGTGATTGTGGGATGTGGGAAATGACTTAAAATCTAGGGACCTAGTTCTTGTAAAAAATGTTGCAACAGAATATGGGCAAGCTTCCGAAACATTGATAAAGGATCTTGAGGGCGAAAGTAGAGGCTAAAGCTCCCTTCTTCTACTTGCTCCTCTGAATGTCATTTTGATGTGTCAGCACTGGAGGGTATATCTATGAAGAAAAAAAATAATTAGCAAATATCAGAAGGAGAGGAATATATTAATTTTGCTTCTAATGACATAAGACCTCTCTGGGTAAATTATTATTGTTCTTTGTACTCATTTGGTTTGGCCTTCTAAGCTGCATACCAAAAGTCCAGAAACCAAATCTTTCCTATATTCTATCCTTTATTATAAAATGCCTAGAACTGTACAGCATCCTTCGAGCACTTTATAAATGTTTATTGGAAGCTGAGAGATTGAATTACACATAAAGCATTCTGCTTATCTTGTAAGAAATTATTCTGATCTGGTAACAGCCCTTAGCCCAAGGTGTAACTTAGTTTCCCTAGCATGGGTGGACTCCAGAAACCAGCAGCTCAAAGTATTAGGTATAATGAGACCAAGGTGACATCTGGGAATAGTGGCCATCTGGTTCAAAGAAAGTGAGACCTGTTATTGGGCCGTGGAAAGTTGATTGGTTCCAGGCCTTCTGTTCTTACTATGCATCTCCAGGCTATTGGAATCCTACTGCAACTTCCACACAGCAAGCAGGCATGCAGCTGCATGGAGTCCTGGATAAGCTTGACAGCTCTGGACCATTTAGCCGAAAGAGCAGTGTGCTTAACTCAGTGTCCCAGGTGTCCCACGGTCCATTTGCCATTGGTTTCAAAATTCTGTAATGGAGTAACCATTAGAGAAGTGCACCAGGGGTCCTGCAGGAAAGTATACTTCCATCAAGGCGAGGCCGTGGGAGGGGGATGGTTGAAAACTTTTAGAGCTATGGACATGGAAAAAAGTATTTATCCCTGCCAGATACCTTAATGAATCTTCTTAATCACCTTAAACAACAATATAAAAAATAAATTTTAAAAATCACCTTGTTCTTCATTTAATCTGAATCGGAGGTTCTAAACTCTATTAGATTAAACACCCACTCTCTCTCTCTTTTGTCATAGTGGATATTTATAATACCCCCTCCGGTATCCTGAAATGAAAGTGTGTTAAATAACATATCCATAGCTACATTGATAAAAGACAATATAAGCCCTAAACCTAAATGTAAAATAAAAGAAAAATATAAGAGAAGTAATTAATAATAAAACTTGTTTGAATATATGTATAATTTGGGTTCAAGTAAGATACAATTGCAAGTAAGATACAATTTTTTCTTTATAAATGATTAATACCGAGAACAAGTGCAAATTGATCCAGGTGTTTGTTCTGGCTAATAAATGATCACAAGTGATATTGTTACTAGTAATGTCATTTTTCTGAAAATGTGAGCACATTAATGATAATCTTCCCTTGATTTTCAAGGTAGTTATGCTCCTAGAAACTTCAGCATAGATTAAGACCAAGCAAAATATATGTTTTGTCTATATTTAAAATGGAGTTAGGATCTAGCCTTGGCTAATTCTTAACAGATGGACATCTGGGGAGACATTTAGGAATTATGAGAGATATAACAGATTCTTTATTGGGAGGGACTGTTCCATGTATTGTATAGGGATTTGCATCTTTGACCACATCCTTTAATACCTGTGGTGGTCCCCACTCTGCAACCCCACAATCATTGTGACAACCAAACACCCTCCCCCAAATTTCCAGGACAGCCTAGAATATAGGTGTGTTAGGCCAAGTGCTCATAAACCATAATGCCGTGATGGGATTAGCCATGTAAGAGACTTATTGTGAGGAAAAATTGGGAAGAGCAGGAAGAACTGGGAATGCCATCAGACCTTAATTATAGGTCTGACCCTAGAGAGGAGAGACAAAGGGAAAGAAAGAACAAAACTCCTAGACTGTAGTATGCTTTTAATAAAAGTTCTGGTAGGGTCAACAAGGAGCCAAAGTCACCCATCAGAGAAGTTCCCACCTCCCAGAACTGGGCCTACCTTAGTTTCCCTGCTGAACTCTGTCTTTGGCTGGGAACTGGCCACAGGAAGCATGTCATTGGCACACACAATGATGGATTTTACAACACATACACTACCCACTACAAGCAGAGACCCTGAGAGACACATTTTCACGCCACCGCGCTGTGTTCCTCTTCACACTTACTTATCTTTATCTGTAATTTAGCTCAAATTCCATCTCTCATCTAAAAATTTCCCCAAACACTTCTTCCATACTCTTAGGGTAAATGCTTTTGACCTGTTCTACAATGACAAGAAGTGTAAATGGCTGATCATTGACATTCCTAGATTTGACACACAGCTTCTATGGAGGTTTATCATGGGTAATAATTTGATTTTGACTGAGATTCTTAAACTCTTAACTGTGAGACGGGCCTTCATAGTGAGGCTTGTGGCCAGTGATCAAATCTAGTTAATCACTTATTGATACCTTGATCATCTTTACAAACACAGTAACTCTAGTAAAGTTGTTAAACATTTCTTTTGAAGGTGATTTTTTCCATAAAGAAACATGTTGCTGGTGCTGGTAATGGAAGTGGGAAGCAACTAAAGAGTTACTAGGAAGTTATTGTTCCTAGCTAATAATAGGCCATATCATATATGATTTTAAAACATAAGGAAAATTATTTATGTCTGAAAGTACCATTTAAATACATTTTGACTGTGTTTTATGAAGGAAATTATGTGATATATGAATTTAGGAGTACAAGAAAGTCTTAGGACATAGTTTTGAGGAACATCAAGAGTCTTTTGCACTGCCCAAGGGATATTTCATGCATCTTGTCTTGGATCCCCAGAGGGATGTAACTTCCTGAGAACAGGGACTATCTTATTTCTCCATAGGTCCTGGTATAGATCCTTTTTCAAATATACCCAATAGATTGCTCAATAATATCCAAAATTTTAAGTACAAATATAGCCCATGCAATTAATGAGAAAAAAATGGGTAAACCACAAAATGAACTTCAGCGATGGGGTGGATATTGGTTTCTGCTCCAGATTCAGTCTCAATGCCAATATGGAAGTCACTGGTTCTACCAAAGGTTAAGCTAGTTGCAGTCCCATCCGCAGCACCACAGTGTGAGCCACACTTACAGGCAGCTGGTCAGAAAGCACTCAGAGAAGGTTTTAGGCCGTGTGATTGGAACGAGAAGCCATTTCCTGGATAAAAGTTAGTTGTCATAAGGCATTTAGTAGATAGTGTTGTAAGAAAGCGACTACCTTTAAATACAATAGATAGAGATTCCTGTTTAAAAAGAATCTGGAGCCTTTGAAAGTGCAGATGGGGAATTTGTGGCCTTGATGTGGGTAAGTGACTATCATTACACAGACTAGCATGAAGCGGTGCTGCATGAGGATGACACAAAAGAGGGGAAACAGAACTAGGGTGCAGGAGAAGTTCAGTAGGGCCATTATCCCAGCTGCACCCCTCTGTGAGTTTGGCTGGAGTTAGAAGGCCGAGGGACTGGAAATATGCAATCGGGATTGCATGCTTCAGTGTTGGTAGTGGGTCATACTGAGGCCAGGGCACATCGTTCTCGTTCCCATTCTCCTTTCGTGTGGAAGGGCGAGTAATTCCTCAGTGGAAGCATCCCTCCAGGTATCACTATAGGAAAGGAACAAACCCGGAACACGTGGTCTGACTGTTGTAGACAGATGCTGCTGCTCAGATTGGGCTATGCCATGAAAGGTACATCCTTATAGTGAACACTGTTTTAATCAAGTTCATTTCCACTTGGTTGGACTATTTGTTACATTGCTTTTAAAGGAAGCAGAAAAATAATTTTTCCAAAATGATTCAGTAGGTCAGTACTAAGTGGTAAAGATTTCTCTGAACTCTAAGCCTCACAATAGAAGAGCTGTTCAAAGTAAATTTTACAGTTCTCATAGCACTTAATAATCACTCCAGTCAACTACTCAATTAAATATTTGATGATTGTAATAAAAAGTGAGGGAAAGAAATAATTAAGTTATGCTTTTGGGTGTCACCGTTCTAAGGTTTTCAGAAACTCTAGATTCCAAAAAGCACATCTCCAGAGTCCGTAAATATGTCTTCTTTTTTGGCTGTGAGTCCTCAGTTTTTATTTAATATAATAAGGACATCTTTTCAAAACTCAGAGTGGGAAAGCCAAACAATGCTTTAAATTCATCAACCACATAATTCAGATTAACTTAAGGAGAAAACCATGCTGTTATTGAGGAAATTACTGTCCAAAAAAATCTCTTTAGATGCTCTTGGTGCCATGATTTTCTGTATTGTTTTCATTGTATTGTGTAGTTAGTATGGTTACAGCTTGTTTCTTTTCTGAAGGGGATAGAGTATGATGAGGTGTCGGGTTCCCATGCAATTCTGTGTTTTTTCTATAACGTCTCCATTGTAAATTGTGGCAAAAGCATTTTAAAGTCAGTGGTGGGCAAATGAAAAATGCTGTGTAATTTAAAGATTTCAGCACTCAATACTACTATTTAATGATCTAGCCTCCCAACCAAAGATGCTAGCAATCACACATGTGAGGCTGCATGTTCTTTTTAGCTTCTCTAAGCAGAAATATTTATTTACAGACAATGGAAGATTCTGTTTCTGGTTATTTCTGTTTGTATTTTGTCATCCATTTGCACATTCCCCTTGCTGTGACAAATGTGAGTGTCCCCAAGACAGGAGATGTGGCATATCCTCCCTCAGACCTCCCTGCAGCACATGGCAGGATGCTGGCACAGTAAACCTGTGTTGAATTGAATTGGATTGAAGGGGGCCAGCAAAGTTTGTGCCCTTTCAAAATAACTATGGCTCTGGGAATTTAAATCTTCACTGTCTTCGGGAGGTTTTGCCAAGATGAGTGATAATTCTGAAACCAAAGATTTCCTAGAATTTGGAACAGAAAGTCCTGGCTGGTTTATCACCTTTGAGTAGCCTATTCACTCACTGGATGTGGGGGAAGTTGTGGGAAATGTCCGGGTTCTGGAAGAATAGGCAACTTGCTACAGTGTAATAGTGGAGACACGATGGAGTTTAGGCCATAGTTGTAGTTGGCGTGCAGCATTGTGGCTCACCAAAGAAAGAAAACACTAAACTTGGTGTTGTGGAAAATGCCAGAACATTAGCATCTGTCAGAGATCAGCTCATATTCTAGCATTAGCTGTGTGACTTTGAAAAACAAAAATATACCATATAAGTTAGGAATTTTTATGTTTCATTTAAAAGAAGTCCAACTCAAATTGGCTAAGATTCAAATGAATTTATTAACTCAAGTTATCTTATAAATCTAGGGGTAGTCTAAAGTCTCAAATTATATACACAGATGCAGTTTCCTGAAATCTCAGTCATGCTTCCTTGTGTGTGATGGCTTCATCCTGAACTGACTTTCCTCGTGATATAAAAATGACTGCAGGAAACTCAGGCCTGGATAATCTTAACACAATCAAGTCCAGTGGAAGAGAGAAAACTCCTCTTTCCTGAAAGTCTGGACACACATTTCCTTGACTCTCATAGATTAATGACTAGAACACCCTTCTCATCCTGGAGTCAATTGCTGTACTCAGAAGGAGTGTTCTAGACTGAATTACATCACCCCAAATTGATATTTTGAAGCCCTAACTCCCGGTACTCCAGACTGTGCCTGAGTTGCTCCAGAACTCCAAGTGTCTGTACTATAAATCTCTCAGTGGGGCTCATAGCAAACTCACAGGAGTGTCCAACCTGTAGCCTGTGGGCTGTATGCAGCCCAGATGGCTGTGAATGCGGCCCAACACAAAATCATAAATTTGCTTTTTTTATGATTATGTGTCACAATATATTTAATGTGTGGCCCAAAACAACTCTTCTTCCATTGTGGCCCAGAGGTGCCAACATTCACGTTGGACGCACCTGAATGATGTCTTCTTCCATAGCTGATACCTGCAATACTGCATGCTCTGCCATGTGTCAGAGCTCTAGTTTCTCCCTAACCTCGCTTTAACCTATCTTCTTGGATGTACATTTAACCACATTTAAGTTTTAGCCTTTCTGATCAGGGCTGGTACTTAATTTTCTTTGCCATTACTCTGTCTCCAAAGTGACCCTCTGTCTTTCATTCCTGGCGTTCAGTTTTTCATCACTCACTCTCAGATGTTCAGTAGCTTTCTGTGCACACTCCTGTTGCCTAGAAAAAGTCATCAGTACCATTGTCTTTATAGCTCTTCTTCCCTCCACGTGTCTCAAATGCCTGATACCTTGTACATTGAAGATCTCCCTTTCACTGGTTCACCATCCCAATGTACCACTGGTGAAAGGTTTAGCATTTGGAATGCCGGCTGTGGCAGGAGTGCCTGTATTCTAGCTACCACTAGTAATGATGTCTTTAAATGCTAGCTGAGAGGGTATGATTCAGTTTCTAAACCCTACCTTAGTATTGCTTCCTCAGACCATTTTTGGTTACAATGCTGACATGTTGGGTTCTTTGGAATCAGACACTGAGAAGAGACAGACTTAGGAAGTAAGATGTTTATTATGGCTCAATACCTGTGACCGGGAAGGAGTGGGAAAACAGGATTGAGTGGGGCAGAAGTTGAGCTATGGTGCAGGCCTGATAAGGCCTCATTCAATCTGGCAGGGAATGAAGACTGCAAAGCAGAGTGTACCATATTAAGCTGAAATGGCTGGGCCTTTATATCTCTATTATGCTCAGTCCCTTGTAGGGGCTGCCTCAGGAAGGGCATAAACTTGGGCGAGGTGGCTCTCAGCAGCTGAGGCAAACCCTTCAGGAGCTAATAGCTGGAAACTGCATAGGCTGCAGGGCAAAAAGCCCTTCCCTGAAGGAGCATCTAGGCAGCATGTCTCTGCGGTGGTCACAAATGCTATTGTTTAGGAGTTACCAGTGTGCAAAACAGCATCAGGCAAATCTTTACAAGGCTACTTCTTCATGAGTAGAGTAACATCACCAGAGCAGAGTAAAATTGAGACAGAACAGCTTGGATCACCATATTTTTTCCAAAGTATATTCCTGTATGTGTTGGTTCAATGAGAAACTCTGAGCAAAAGAATGCTTAAGTCAAGTCAGTTCGGGAAGCATTACATGCTACATCCCTCTTTTGGAGATTCACACAAACAGTGGTATATTTCAGCCTTTGAAAAGTTCTGCATTAAAGACACATGTTTGTTTTTATCAGTGTTTCCAGGGTGCTTTTGATTATGAGAACCACCACCACCTCTTTGTTGGTAACATCTGTCAACAACCTGTACAAATAGCATTTTTTGTAACACTTAGGATAATGCTGGGCTAAAGGACTCATGGTAATGAGCCCCAAGGAATCAAATCACCCCCATACTATGGTGCTGAGAACCAGCTTTATCTACCAAGCCTGCCCCTGGAACTGACAGGAAGTTTCCTAGAGGTACAGAAGGTTTGAACAGGAAAAAAGAGTGCTTGTTGAGGAATTGGCACTCCTTCGTGAAGTGAAAAAATGATGTGTTTGGATAGACAGTTCCAAAGCACAGGAGGAACGGAGTGAATGAACAGTTAGAGCCTATGGAATAAGAGTCCTGCTTTCAGTAAGAGGATAGGATCCATTCTGTAGAGAGTGGACAGGGCTGCCCTGTAAGAGGCACATGGCAAGAGGGTTCCATGGTTCATGGGGGAACACATGGGTAGAATTCCAGGCCAAGTGGATGCATTGGCCTCTGGCTGTTCCAGCTGTTGCTTTTGGTATTTTCAAATAAATAAAGGTAACATCATTTTAGAGAAACATTTATATCAATAAGCACTATGAATGGAGCATGCACTTGGAACCACTTACATATTACATTACTTCTAAAATCATGGATGACACCTGTTTGCACAGTGTTTCTTGATTAACAACTTAAACAAATCATGTGAAGAGAATTAATTCATGGATGAGGGGCAACAAATTTTCCCCCATAAATAGCCCCTTTTATACTCACAGATATTACAGTTTATAAATATCAAAATAAATTAGTTAAAAGTACCTCTGAAGAGGAGCAGGAAAGAAAAGAAAAATGGAATATTTGGAGAGCATAAATAATAGCCAAAAGAACATAAAGAAAGAAAATCAAACTGGGAAAGCAAAAACCATCTATTTTCTTCTTTCTGCAGCAACACCCCTCCTCTTACCCATAGGATTCATGCATGTGACTACACAGGCTTTTAAAAAATACATTTTACATTATTTTCAGAATAGGTTTTTGATTTTTATTGTATAAAATTGAATAAGTGGGAAAACAGTGAGTTCTTATTTATTCTTCTTTATAGTTGCATTGACAAATAACTTCCTCTTTAGAAAGATGTGTTTTCTTGATAGCTCTCAATGTTGACAAACATTTACTCTCTCCTTTCATAATATAACTTCTACAGGTTCTGCCTTCCCAGTCCTTGTTGTATTGCTGTAGGACCACGTAACAGAGTTTTGATGATAGAATATGCTCAGAACCCATATATGCCATTTCCAGGCCTAGTGCATAAACCCCCCACAACATCCTTAATCTCATCTGCTGTCAGGATGCAGAGACTCCTGCAGAAGACTCTAAGGCTGTGTAGGGAGTGGTGGAGCTACACGGAAGGTCATCCATTGACCTAGAGGATGCACATTGGAAAAGGAAAAGGTGAAGGGATTAAGAAGTACAATTAAATCTAAAAAACAAAATAAAGAAACAAGCAAAACAGATATAGATTCATAGATACAGAGAACATTTTGATGGTTGCCAGATGGGAAGGGGTTGGGGATGGGTGAAAAATGTTGAGGGGATTAAGAGGTACAAATTGGTAGTTACAGGATAGCCTTGGGGATGTAAAGTATAGTATAGGAAATGGAGTAGCCAAAGAACTTAGACACATGACCCATGCACATGGACAATGGTGTGGGGTTGGCCAGAGGGAGTGGGGGCAGCTGGGTGGAGGGGGACAAAGGGGGTAAAATTGGGACGCCTGTAATAGCATAAACAGTAAAATATAAAAACAATTTCTTTGAAAGCCACTGGACTTCCAACTTCATGCATGTAGTATTCTAAAGAAGGTGACACACCACAGAGATGTTGCTGAAAAGATAACCTGATTTATCACTTAGATTATTGGGTTTTGTCCAAAGCAAACTTAAGTTTGATAACTCCACTTTGTTTGATGGCCTTCTGTCTTAGCTGTGCTCTTTTGAAATGTCACTCTCTGGCATGCCCTACATAAGAGAAAACTCTATTATGCAAAATACCTCCACTCCAAATGACATCACCACATTGCTTCACCTTTCCTGCCCTTTTATATTCCACCCCCAGCCTTCTGCAAACATAATTCAAAATGAATATTGCCTCTTTCATCAAGACTGGAATTTTAGTCTTTGCTTGAAATCACTTCGGCATAATTTTCTAGGCCAAGGGTGAGGTATGACAAAATGAGACCCAAACATGCTAAAATATCGGGTCCCTGATTGTTCCCCAGCTCCTACCTGCTGACATTTCAAGCTACCTAAATTGTCGGACACTCAAACTCCTGCTGCCTCTTTTTGAGGTTCTTTAATCAGACTTCAACTTATCTTGTCAGATGTGAATCGCCAAGAAACAAACATTTGCTTCTATGTGGATAACAATTTCTGTTCCCACTTTGCACTGAGGCCTAGAGCTGCCATTCTCTGGTGTTCCTGAAGCTCAGAGGTTCTTTCGTGAGAAGTAAGGACATGATAGACTATCTGGTGGGAGGTTCCTGGTGTCAGAGCACCTGGATTGTGAAGCTGAGCACAATGACCTTTCCAGGTCTGCTTTGCTATTGTCTAAAATTCTAAACTTGGATCTGAAAACCTGAAAGAGGCTTAACATCATTTTAAGAAAACAGACTAGAATAGGACATTTAATATGAGCACTACCTCTGATTGATGGTAAGAGTTATTTCTGGAGCATCCATAAATAAATCTTATTTACAGGGATTCTGAGTTATGGCTCAGCAGAAAAGACTGACATAATTGATTTTAACAATGGCCACCAAGGATGCCATTGGGAGAATAGTGAGCTCATGTGTATATATATTTGACCCCTGGATTTAGTTAAATTCTTGTGGGACAGCTATTGAAATCAAATCTCAAGACACACTTATACTGAAGAGACAGATTTTGGTGCTCGATATAGCAATGTCTGAATCCCATACTTTTTCTATAACCCTGGGTAAATTACCTATGCTTCTGAGTTTTATTGTGTGTGTGTGTGTGTGTGTGTGTGTGTGTGTGTGTGTGTGATAATGCAGCTAACAATATGCTTCTTATGTGCCAGTTGTGATAATTAAGCAACTTATGCATATGAAATTATCCATCTAGTATACTTTGTAATCGATGGTCTTTGTAAATAAATGTTTGTGCTTTCCGTTGATAGGAAACAGATAAACTTGAAATGTAGCATCTGATGGTTGGTAACTTTACTTTTTCTCCTTTATAACGTCAATGCTTCTCAATTCATTTTCAGGGAAATGCCTCTTAAACATTTTATTTTTGTTTATATCTTTAACTGCACCTAACATAACATTCCACAACAAAAGACTCTCATGAAAAAGATAGAATATTTGGTTTGAAGGAGTTGTATGACTAACATTGCAGATTACGTCAAGAGGAAATTATATTGACTTTTTCAGTAATGCCATTCTGAATAGATTTGCCTAGGAATGCGCTCTTAATTTATTCTAAGGTTATTTTCCAGAGATTTTGCAGTAAGGATTTCAAATCTTCAATTTAGATGTCTTGTGTCAAGGAGGTTCTACATCAATTCAGTTTTGGGGGAGTATAGTCAGAAATATGAGGAGCTGGTATCTCTTTCACCTAAATTATAAGGATCTGAAGCTTCAGTAGATAGTAGTCTAAAGAGGTGGCTCTTGTCTTTGATTCCTCTCTCCAGTTGAAAATCAATAGCTACTGATTTCTGGCCATGATGGAGGCATAGGTAGGTACACTTTGCCTCCTTGCACAACTAAAAGGACAACAACAAATATAAAAACAAAAAATAACCAGAACTGCCAGAAAATCTAACTGTATGGAAGTCTGACAACCAAGGAGTTAAAGAAGAAATATTCAGACCAGTAGGAAAAGCCTGGGTAGAGAAGACATGCGGCAAGGCAGCGGCTGGAGGACCAGGCGGTCATCGATCTGCGTGTAGATAAACTAGGAGGAACAACTCAGGAGCAAGACAGATCATGTAACCCAGGGTTCCAGCACAGGAAAAGAAATCCTCTAAACTTCTGTCTGTAAAAACCTGTGGGGATTGCAGTGGCGGGAGAAACTCCCAGCCTCATAGGAGAGGTGATTGGAGAAACCCACAGGGTCCTAGAATGTGCACAAACCCACCAATCCAGGAATCAGCAACAGAGGGGCCCAATTTGCTTATGCATAGTGGGGGAAGTGACTGAAACCCGGCCAAGAGCCGAGCAAGCAGCATTTTCCCCTCTCGAACTTTTTCCCCACATACAGTGCCACAGCGAAGCAATGCAGGTTGCCCTGCCCTAGTGAACACTTAAGGCTCTACCCCTTACTGCATAACAGGTGCACCAAGACAAAAAAACATGACCCAAATGAAGGAACAGATCAAATCTCCAAAAACAGAACTAAGCAACAAAGAGTTAGCCGACCCATCAGATGCGGAGTTCAAAACACTTGTAATCAGGATGCTCACAGAAATGGTTGAGTATGGTCACATAATAGAGGAAAAAGTGAAGGCTGTGAAAAGTGAAATAAAGGAAAATGTACAGGGAACCAACAGTGAAGGGAAGGAAACCAGGACTCAAATCAATAATTTGGAGCAAAAGGAAGAAATAAACATTCAACCAGAACAGAATGAAGAAACAACAATTAAAAGAAAAATGAGGAGAGGCTGAGGAACCTCTGGGACAACTTTAAATGTTCCAATATCTAAATCATAGGGGTGCAAGAAGGAGAAGAGGAAGAGCAACAAATTGAAAACTTATTTGAAAAAATAATGAAGGAGAACTTCCCCAATCTGGCAAAGGAAATAGACCTCCAGGAAGTCCAGGAAGCTAAGAGAGTCCTAAAGAAGTTGGATGCAAGGAAGTACACACCAAGGCACATCATAATTACTTTACCCAAAATTAAAGATAAGGAGAGAACCTTAAAAGCAGTAAGAGAAAAAGAGAGAATTACCTACCAAGGAATTCCCATAAGACTATCAGGTGATTTCCCAAAAGAAACCTTGCAGGCAAGAAGGGGCTGGAAAGAAGTATTTGAAATCATGAAAGGCAAGGCCTTACATCCAAGATTACTCTATCCAGCAAAGCTATCATTTAGAATTGAAGGGCAGATAAAGTGCTTCCCAGACAAGGTAAAGGAGTTCATCATCACCAAGCCCTTATTATATGAAATGTTAAAGGGACTTATCTGAGAAAAAGAAGATTAAAACTATGAACAGTAAAGTGACAACAAACTCACAACTATCAACAACTGAATCTAAAATAAAAAACAAACTAAGCAAACAACTAGAACAGGAACAGATTCACAGAAATGGAGATCACATGGAAGGTTATCAGTGGGGAGGAGGAGCGGGGAGAATGGGGGAAAAGTACAGGGAATAAGAAGCATAAATTGTAGGCACAAAATAGATAGGGGGAGGTTAAGAATAGTATAGGGATGTAGGTCCTTGCCTTTCATGACTTGGAACACCTCTGTCCAGCCCCTTCTTGCCTGCAAGGTCTCCTTTGAGAAATCAGCTGACAGTCTTATGGGGATTCCTTTGTAGGTAACTGTCACCTTACCTCTCGATGCTCCCAGGATCCTTTCCTTATCTTTGACCTTGGGTAATGTAATTATGATGTGTCTTGGTGTGTTCCTCTTTGGATCCTACATCCAAGAATACTCTATCCAGCAAAGATTTCATTTAGAATGGAAGGGCAGAGAAAGTGCTTTACAGTTAAGGTCAAGTTCAAGAAGTTCATCACCACCCAGCCTTTATTGTATGAAATGTTGAAGGGAGTTATATGAGGTATGGAGGAATATCAACAGGGGAGTGGTAGGGGGAGAGGGTGGGAATGGGGCACAGAACAAGTAGCATAAATGGGAGGTAGACAACAGACAAGGGGAGGTTAGAACAGTATAGGAAGTACAGGAGCA
>PVJI01016476.1:0-38248 GCA_004026765.1 Micronycteris hirsuta
GAGAGAGAAGAGAAACTGTGATGTGAGAAACATTGATCAGTTGCCTCTTACAGGGATGGAACTCACAACCTAGGCATGTGCCCTGACCAGGATTAAACCTGGGACCTTTTGGTTTACGGTACGATGCTCCAACCAACTGAGCCATACCAGTGATGTGTATATTTTTAAGAGAAGTTAAAAGTAGTTTTTCCTAATGAGGTGGATACTTCTAAAGTGGGGGAGGTGGGGAGTGGAGACAAACTAAGAACAAGGGAAGTTGTAGAAAGTTAGTGGAAAAGAACTATGAAGTAAGGAATTTTATGTATGAAGACTACAACCCAATTATGGAAATGTGCTTACCCCCTAACCCAACAGAGACAACTATATTAATTCTGATAGAAGCTGAAATGGCTATAAAAACATGGCCTTCTATCACTGCTGCTGAGGCACCAGAAATTCACTTATGAAACTCTGTCCTCCTGATGATAATTGTAATTTACAGCATTGCATTCTTACTTCCTTGGCCCTGATTAAAACTTATGGTTACAGCTTCTAATTGCACAACTAACAGGAATCAGATCAGTAACAGCACTCGAGTGCTTCCGATGGGAAGTAGATGGGCCGCAGTGAATAGGAACACATCTCACGTCATATTGTGAAAGGTGTATGTATGGTGTGCCCTTGAACTCTAAGTAAATATTATACTAGATGAAAAACACAGAAAAGTGAGACAGGCAACAAAACTTGAATCATGATTGCTCATAGGTGAGAACTGATCCAGAGGGTTTTCCTTAATGAAGGCCCACAGGGCCTGATTGCCTCCCATTTACTTACTTTTCACTTTTAAGAGAAATTCAGCCTGGACTTCCAACCACGGTTACGGTCTTGCCCCACCCCTAGTGGTCCATCGTTCAGCAAGACAGAGACATCCTAGGAATGAGCCTTCCTAGCACCATGGGACCTTGTTAACCAACCAAAAGATTGGCCATCAAATGCATCCTTTGGATTGATGACCAAAAGGGGGATGCGTGGGTGAAAAGGGGCCGTGAATAAAACTGACAAGCTCAGGGGAGGCCTGAATGGTGGTCTTACAAACTCAGAACCTAATATAATTAAAAACATTCTCAGTAAAAGCAGGTCACCACAGGCAGTCACGTTCTAGGGGGCACTCTTTGTACCTTAACTGAGCCTTTTTATAATTAACATACCTATGGAAGATCAAATTTCCTTTTTCCAGAGCCCTCAAAGCAGACACCACGGCAGAGGGAGACCACGAATCCCCTCATTATTGTTAATTGTTGACCATTAACTATTCTGTACCCACCTGTGTAAAACATGTGCTTATCACTTCACTTTTCATCCAATCCCAGTTCTTCCCTGTCGCCTCACTCTGCTTTCTCCCACCTCCCTAATCTATCACCAACGGACTTCATGTAACACTCTTACATCTTCTCTTCTGACTGTAATGTATAAAATAAGGTGCAAAACTGCCATCTTCTGGAGCATTTTCTCGATCCACTGAGGTTCTGCTTTCCAGCAATTGTCATCAGTTTGGCTCAAATAAAGTCATAAGAATTCTTACAAGCTTGGACATTTCTTACACTGATAGTATTGCAGAAATTCAGTGGGAGGGGATGTGGGGCAGTGAACAGAGGAAGGAAATCAGAAACATGTCAAAGTCTCAACAGGATTTGATTAGGACAATGAGGGAGGGTGGGTCAATTTTGTGTTTTTGGGTGTGAAAAGCCATGTTGTGGTTTCCAAGACAAACACAAATTCCTTGACACTCCTCCCAATTGAGGTAACATCTATTCCTTTCCCCTTAAATCTATAGCTGGCTCAGTGACTCACATAACTAACAGAATGTGGAAGTGACACCACTTAGCCTCTGGGGCCGGGTCAGAGGCAACCATGCACCCCTGGTTCGGTGAAATGTGAGTTCTGAGCGGCCTGGAGCCCCTGCGATCCACAACCCACACTGAACCCAGCCTTCACGTGGTCCTGGCCTGAGCACTGACATATGAGTAAAAACCTGCAGATGATTCCAGCCTCGATGAACTGTAACAGGAAAAGCCACGTGGAAGGATAAGTAGTCATTAAGGAACAGATTATTTGGCCTTCTAATCCCACGCTCTGAAGCAGGCCGAAGTTCTGTATTTCAAACATTCAGTTCAATAGGTGGGCAGGCAGAGTGCACTGACAGAAAGTAGTGGTTAGAGAAATTTACTTTGAATAACAGCAGAACAATCTTTTTTCCCAAGCTATGCACTGAGTAACAGCATATTCAAAAAAGATCCTTTTTCCAATAGTTCTGCAATTGTTTTTTCTTCCCTAGTCTCATCTGTGACAGAAATACATTGAAGGGCATGAAAAACTGATACAGAAAATACTTAAAATTTTGTCTTAGTCCAATACCCAGACCCAAAAGCCCAAAACACAACTAAATATGCTAGCAGATTTATGATAAAGGACTTTTTACTGTAAGACAAACTGAGGTTTATTTGAACATTCATTCACATATGCCTATATGATGGGTTTTTAATTCAATCAGCATTGTTGAAGTATAAATTATATGCTCAATAAAATTCCATGATTTTAAGTGTGACATTCAGTGAGTTTTGATAAATGTATAGTTTGGTAACCACTGCCAAAATCAATATATGGAAGATTTCCAACACCTCAAAATAGTAATTTGTTCCCTTTCACAGTTAATTTCCCAGCCCCAGCCCCGGCAACCGCTGGCCTGCTGTCTGTTGTTAGAGTTTTGACTTTTCTAGGTTCGCACACAACGTACTTGACAGCTCTGCTGTGTCCAGCTTCTTTCACGCGGCACTATGCTTTTTTAATCTTCACCCATGTTGTTGTGTTTATCAGCAGTCATTCCTTTTCATTACTAAGTATTTTAACATACGCATATATCACAATTTCTTTATCTGTTCACCTGCTGATGGGCATTTGTGTTATTTCTAATTTTTGGCTATTGTGAAAACAGCTGCCATGAGAATCAGAGTGCAAAAGTTTTATTTTGTGTGGTAAAACACTTAGGAATGAGGAACTAGGGTTTTCGAACTAAGAAATACTTATCTTCCTTTTGTCAATTATCCTGAAAAAAACTGAAAAATACAAATACATTCCATAATAAACTGAATCAGCAGACCAGGTGTAGGACAGTTGAAGAAGTCAAATTTTCCAGCCCTAACGAGTCACACACAGTTACACACATCCAACAGGTCCTGAGATGATGCTTAACACCAGGCAGGAAGACACTACTCCTTACAAACCTCAATATACTGTGGATTTAAAAAAAACAAAACCAAACACATTCCTAATATAGTGTAAACAAAGAAGCCATATTAAGAATTTTGTTGTGATTTTCTCGTAAAAGAAAAATACATTTATAAAATGCCTACATGCTTCTCACACTGATAACATTTACATTATGTTTGCTTTAATTAAATAAGGAAAATGTTTATCACTAATAGAGAAACATTTCCTATATTCATAACATCCCCAGGATTGTTTCAATTTCCATATAGAACTGTCTGGAATAGAACATGTTAAACAGCAGAAATTTATGGTTATAAGCTTTCACATGTAAAAGTGCAGAGAATCCCAAGATTAACAAATTAGAGTTCTACAAAAATCAGTTATAACTTAGATGTTCCTTATGTAAATAATAGTGATATAGAATTAACAACTACTGGTAATCACTGAATTGTAACTCATGCAGAGATTAAGACAATTTCAAATGTTCCTGAATATCTATCATTATAAATAAGTGAGTATGGTTCAATATTATGATTTCTACAGCAAGATACATGAATATAAACATTATGATTAAAGAAACTTCAGTAATAACAAAGTAGAACTTTTACCTTCATTTCAAGTTGCTTTCTAAAATTACTAATAAGCTCAATTTCATTGAATTAATGAAAATAAATTTATCCCAAGATAGACTGCTGTGGCAGAAACTAAAACTTTAAAAATATATATAAAATGAAAATAATATGAGACATTCCCTGATACAAATTGTAATATTTAGTTGCACAGGAAACCCCATGTCCTACTTTGTAAACCAGTCACATAAAGCGATTCTAAAAGTACAAATGAGACTTCCATCCACCTATGGACTCTGACGAGCTGCCATCTCACCATCCTGACAACACCCAATGGAAACCAGTGGTGCTTAAAACACAGTTCTCCACATGCCAAGGAGGCAGACTCCAGAATGAAGGCTGGGGCTCAAGACTGAGGTAACTGCCACACAGTGGCAACGGTGCCGGCCGGCGGAGTGGGGGCAGACATTCTGTGTCCCCCGTCCTCAGGAAGGCTGCTTTGCGTGCATCAGTGCACCCAGTCTCTTGGATGACGTAGAACTTCCAGAATTTCAGCTTCTTTGGAGTTCTCTGAGGGTGAATGCATGTACTCCCAGCTAGGTACATCCAAAACAGAAGCAGAAAATGTAATAATAAAAATATAATAAATGAAACACATACCCTTTTACTTAAGATAAATGAAAACTAATATTCTAAATGAGTAAAAAATGTTTTATACCTCCTTGTCTCCACTGTGCTAAATATGCCTTTTACACAGTAGGCTTTTAAAAAATATTTACTGCTAAAGAAAGTTTCCTAATTCCTGAGCATACTTTGGCTAATACTAATATCCCAAAACCAAAATGCTCTTTTACCCTAAACCATGGTTTTACAAAGTGTAGAACCTGAGACGACCTACGTGCACTCTTTTTAGCTTCACACTTACACATTTACTTTGTGCTACTTCCTATTTATTGAAATATTAGTTTGCCTTTGTAAATAAATTGTCTCTCAGAAAAACATAAGAGTATAAAATTAAAGTAAATAATATATCAGATAACATACAAATATGGTCGAAATGGCTAAGCTGTAGTATGAAATCTGGCAAACGGTGGTTGGGACTCTTTTCCTGTAAAGGGCCACATAATAAACACCTTAGGCTTTGTGGGGTTACATGTGGTTTTCTTGCAAATTTTTTTGTTTTTAATAAATCCTTTAAAAATGTAAAATCCATTCTTAGCTCAAGGGCATTACAAAGGCAGACCACAGTGGACTTGGATTTACCCTGCAGCCTTAAATTTGCAGACCCCTTGGTACAGACTACAAGAAGCTAAAAGTTGTGTTAATGCTACTCAACTGAGCAAGGGAGTGACTTTAATCCGCCCATATCTGCTTGCAATGTGCATTATAACTAGGAGGCAGAGGCGATCGGGCTGACTACCAGAGGCCTTAAGAACTCATCTCTACTTTTTGATCACACCTCCTCTCCACAGTGGCCGGGACACCTTACAGGGGTGTGTGTGAGCTTTTAGCCAAGGACATAAGATCCCCAAAACAATGGTTAAACAAGGGCAGAGCCAATGCCATTGTGAAGGCAGTGACAGCCACAGAAGGCACTGATCTCACAAGGCTCGATCTGGATGGCAGAATGACACAATGTGGACTGCCAATGTCATCCGGTAGTTCATTCTTATTTGGATATTTAAATTCATGGAGAAAAGAAGATGCTAGCTCTTGTAAAGCAAACAATGGTAATTTTGGTTTTTTCCTGATCTTTTCTATTTCAGTCTGGGCACACATCATTCTCATTTTCTTAAAGGCAACGAAGTCCATTGTAGATATTCATTAACCCAATAGCACTATTGTAAACATATGTCTTTAAAATTCCCCACAGATCCCTGGCCAATGTGGCTCAGTTGGCTGGAGAGTCATCTAGTAAACCATGGGTTTGATTCCCATTCAGGGCACATGACTAGGTTGTGGGTTTGTCCCCAGTTGGGGTACATACAAGAGGTAACTGATTGCTGTTTCTCTCTCACATCAATGTTTCTCTCTCTCTCTCTCTCCCCTCCTTCCTCCCTCCTCCTCTCTCTAAAATCAATAAGCACGTCCTTGGGTGAGGATAAAAAGAAAATAAGAATTAAAATAAAATAAAATAAAAATAAATTTAAATAATAACACTTAAATAAAATAAAACCAAATTCCCCACACAGATGTAATTAACCTCCAGGAAGCTCACAGCAGCATGTAAACCAAAGAAAGACTGCCAAGCACCCAAAACGCTCTCTCGTACTTTCAAACAAGCTTCGTACTCCATACTGGAGAGTGAGACACTTCCTCACAAGTGCAATGATTTCTAATGAAGTTAAGTTTTAAAGGCTGACATGTTCCAATAAATACTTTTCCTAGAAAAAACAAGTAGGAAAGGTTAATCCGGCCCCTTCGACCCCATCACCCCTAACCTTTCACTCCCTCGTCCTCTCCCCGCTCTCACGTGCTAAGCTGTATCATTCATCCTTCCACTGCTTAAAAACACCCAATTTGATTTTCCTTAATTATTTGACTACGATTTTCTTATAAAATCAGCAAAGTCAAAACCAGTGAAGTCTTTAAGTAAGACATCTGCAGTGTAAACATTCCTGTTTGGTGGGATTATGGGGCTGGGGATGGGGGGATAATTATGATGATCAGTTATTCTTACCGGGCAGTTAGAGGCAAAGACATCAAGATGCTTTCGATCCTGGATCCTGGGGTGAAGAGGCCAAACTTTGTACCTCGATCGTACAGCAGGTTAAATTCGACATACCTGACACAAACATATCGAATAGTATTAAGGGTCAGCTGAATAAAATCTTTCCTAAAGGTAGTCCATAATGAATTCTTAAATGGGGGGCTTCTTCCTGCGCACCCCCCATCAGCTAGAACTGGTCCAGCGAGCACCGTCTACAGGCAGTTGAGTTTTCTCCATCTGGACAGGCGGAAATAAAAGGGTATTCTATTCAACAGACAACAGGACATAGATTTGGTCCCAACACAGGGCAGTTATAAAGAAGGTTGTTTTCCAACAAATAAAAAGCATGAACACAAAGCTGCGAACTTTAGGGCACAACAGTCATGAAAAAGAAACGGCACCCTTGATGACAGCGCAGCTCCTCTGGCCTCCCCCCGAGTCTGAGCTACTTCAGTCAAAAACTTCACTCCACTGCCTATAACCCACACATCCTATCACGGGGTAAAAATCTTGTAATTAAAAGGACGTGCAGATAACAGCAATCTATTAATCTTTACCAACCTATTCTAGATATTTCCTTCTATTAAAGTAGTTAAATAGCATTAATAAGTGGTAAAATAATTCAGTCTTCCTGTGGAATTGTGGCAATCATAATAAAAAGTAATGATTGAGTTGCAGTGCTCAATTTTATTTACGGTATTAAGTAGTTATCAGTATGCGAAATATAACTTAAGTGAATCTTATTACTAAGCAAAACATAATTTAAGTGAATCTTCTTAACTTCTTCCTCTCTAAGACCATAGAAAAGAATTTCTGCCTCTCGGCCCTTCCTGCCCTGCTGATACTACCTTTCTGGAACGTGGTGTTTAAGGAATGGCTGTGGTTCTCTGATTTGTATTGATGCCTTTATCGAAGGCCCTTGTAAGAAGCTCCCTAATTAAGCTTTCTGCGGGAGCCCCTGCTGCTTTCCTTTTTTGAGTGAATGACGCCCCTTTCCATACTTTAGGCTCTCTGACTCCCACCAGGTTTCATTTAGATCTGATCCTTCTGATTCTTTCCATACATGAATCCTCTCTGAGGTATCTGTGGACTACGGACTTTAACCATTCCCTTCAATTTAACTAATGCCTAAATTTTATCCCGTTTCCCTTTCCCAAAATACAACAAAACAACAGTAAATTAAAGATCTTTAGTTTCTGCTCTCCTATGAAAAAAAAAGAGACTGTAACACTTTAACTGAAGTTCAAGGTCTGGGGAGAGAATAATAGCAACTGAGGGCAAGAGACTAAATGAGTTTGCGAATAAGGACTGTGAAGTCAGAACGGATGCAGTCTGACCACTGCAGGGGAAACACTTTTTGGGGTGGGAGGAGGTGGGGAAGTATGCTCTGAAGGAGCAGAGAGGGTTGCAAATGCCTAGTGAGGAAGCGCAGACAGTGTTGGTAAGTGCAGTAAAGAGCTGGCGTAATCTTTAGCCCCAGAGTGTACTGCCAGCTTAAGGCCCAGAGATAAGGGTGGGAGGAGGAGGCTCCCCTGGGAACAGTCGCCACCACACCACAGAAAGCTAATCTGACACCCACACTTCTAACTCAAAAAACAGACAACATGCAATGATATTCACAAACGGAACTTCAAAATGTCTTCTCATTAAATAATGAAAAAAAAAAACCCCACAAAAAAACATTATTCCTATGTCCAAGCGGTATTAAAGGCTTCACTTCATTGGTATTCACAAAACGTGACAGTTTTGCATACAAAATCTTACACAAAACTAGAACATTGCACTTTCCACAGCTTTGTTTTTTAATTTTTCAGTTATCCTCTTAGGTCTACCTCCCCCACTAAACTGTGAGCTTGTTTTCACAGGTCCATGTTATGCTCACCTTTGTAGCCAGCACAGAGCCCAGCCCTAGGGGGCACATGAGAAATGTCAAGTGAAAAAAGGAAGGCAAAGTAAAGGTGTATTTGAAAAATCATAGGAACAACAAAACAGGTTCCAAACCAGATGCACCGTTTAAGAAGTTTCTAAGAAGAAAAGTTAATGAGCTCTCATTTTTGCAAGTGTATAAATAGGGACCCAGAAAGCACAGGCAGTCATAAGGAAGAACACAAACATTTATCTTTAGACGTGGACATTATTTAAGTTCACCTTTTCCAGGCACTAGCCTTACCTCCTTAAGAACCCTAAGTATCATATGCCTCAGACAGAACGAACTCAAAGGAGATAATCCATTTTATAGCTATGGACCAGTAGTATATATGCAATTAAGATGGCACCGAGAAACATATGCCAGCCAGCAGCGTGGGAAATTTAGAGCTGAGTCACAAGCGTACCCCAGTGAAGATCATTTCACGATGATCACCAGAGTGAGCTCGCCAAGCCCAACGCACAGAGCAGGGATGCTAAGGTGGTATCAGGGAAGAAACACAAACCTATTTCAACCACTTCCTTCATGAATGAGAAAGACTGCAAGTTTTGAAGTCACGATAACCTGCTTCCGCACCTGGGATCTTTTATTTTCCAGCTGTGTAATCCTAGGCAAGGAACCTGCCTTTCTAGATGAGAAGTTTTTCATCTAGAAAATGATAATGATTGGTTTGTGGAAAAAATTAGATGCAAACTGACTCATATACTGGTTGGCACATAGTAGGGACTCCATAATTAGTAAATATTATCATTAAGTGTAAATAATTTCTAAAACGATTATTTTCATTAAAACAACTTCCACAACCTGGCTGGCATACCTCAGTGGATTGAGCGCGGGCTGCGAACCAAAGGGTCGCAGGTTTGATTCCCAGTCAGGGCATATGCCTGGGTTGTGGGCCAGGTCCCCAGTGGGGGCCACATGGGAGACAACCACACATTGATGTTTCTCTCTCTTCCTCCCTTTCTCTAAAAATAAATAAAATCTTTAAAAAAAAAAAAAAAAAACTTCCACGAAACCTAAATGATGAATGAAAAAAAGGTGTGATTCCAATTTAAAAAGTAGCAAAAACTTTAAATGATACCCGGTATTTTGGCATAAGGCTGCAGGGTATTGCTAGAAGACTACCTAAAAGAAATCAGCTGAATTAAATTCAGCAAGGACTTACTACATGCCTACTATGAATCTCCTCATACGTGTAGACAAATGAAATACACTTTACTCTCTCTATAATACTATTTTACACAATGTTTTTCTATTCATTTACTATTCATCTAGCTATGAAAAGAAATTAGGAAGAGTATTAACACAATGCTGGCAAAGTATCTGCCCAAAATAACACACCACCCACTATTACCACAGCTGCTCCACCTCCCCCACAGTTACACAATGAGATGGTTTATTCTCCTCTCGCTCACTCACCGTCCTCTCCGGAGCTGCTGCCACAGCTTCTCCTGAGGGGTGAATGAGTCATCACGGTGCTTTTTCACAAGGGGAATGTAAGAAGGAATGACAGCCTGGGCACAGCTCTGCACAAAGTGAAACACCTCCTCCTTGGATGGAGAGTTAAGGTCATCGAAAAAGATACCCCCGATGCCCCTCCGCTCCCCACGATGGGCTATAAAAAAGTAATCATCACACCTGGAAAACAGAGCAAGGCCAAATCAGGGATCAAAGGGAAAAAAACCAAAAGCATGAAAATCAATGTGAGTGTTTCAACTTAGAGCACTGTCCTTGCCTAATGAACGCGAGCACCATGTCCTGACTCTTTGTCCAACTATGCAAACAAAACTAGGACTTTAGACAGATTTCCTGCAGTTAGTGCCAGTATTGGATATGGCTTTACTTTTATCTGCAAAGCAAGCAGGCAATTTAATACATGTCTATCTAAAGCCTATGGCACCCTAAGACCTTTAGCGATAGAGAAAAAACAGCCCAGTATTAATTCTGTATTTCTGGAAATAAGCACTGCTGCTTCAGAAGAGGCAGGACGGGACTCTTCTACCAACAAGACCACGACCAGGCCCGTGACTGGGCACCAAGCCCAAGCTCTCTGAATCAAGCTCTCTATTCACCAAAGGAAGGTGTAGTAAATAATCGCTAAGGTCTTTTAGCAATAAAATTTGATGACTTAATGGCATGCATGACTGGGAGAAGCGATGTGGGAAGGAAACGTTCAGCGTGTAAGAGTCTTCCAACATACTAAAGGTTACCCCTGTGAGCCCGCACAGGAAACTATCGATCTGTCCTCATGTGTTTCCTGTCTGTGGCTCCTAGAGAACCTTTCCTAAGAAGTCATTTTCTCAAATGTTAAATCTGTAGACTAGTTTACATTAGGGAAATGGTTCTTTTGGTAATTTTTACAGAATAAGGGTCTCTAAGTGGAAAAACCTGTACGAGAAAAAACTAAAAGCTATTTACAAGTTTCTTAAAAATAGCCGTAATAGTAGCCCTGGCTGGTGTAGCTCAGTGGATTGAGCGCGAGCTGGGAACCAAAGGGTCCCGGTTTGATTCCCAGTCAGGGCACATGCCTGGGTTTCAGGCCAGGTCCCCAGTGAGGGCCATGTGAGAGGCAACCATACATTGCTGTTTCTCTCCCTCTCTTTCTCCCTCCCTTCCCCTCTCTCTAAAAATAAATAAATAAAATCTTAAAAAAAAACAAAAACAAAACAGCCGTAATAGCTTAAACAAAAACAGGCAACAGATATAAATGCCCAGAACTGCTGCACTGGTATAAGTCACCTCGACTGTGACTTGCTGGCTTTCCCTCGCCTGCGCATTGTGCTAACATAGTTAAGGGACATCCTGAGCAAGGGTGTGAAGTCAACTGTACCAAATCACATTTCAAAACCTCTCTTCACAAAATTATGAAACTAAGAAATGTGCTAAATACTTACACTGAAAAGTTCTCTTTTAACTAGCCTGCCTCCTGTATATTAATATTACCCAGATAAAATGACAAAAAAGAGAAAACCAAAAAAAGGGACTGTCTACCCTACCAGTCCTCCTCCTGGAAGGATGCTGATTTGTGGGAGAAAAAATACCCTTCATCTTACATCTGTGCATCTTTTCATCAAATGAAAAGAAAATCCAAATGCCTCATCTTTCTGGGTATTTTAAAGTTGAACTCCATGCTCTTACATAAAGGATACCAAGCAAGGACATTATTAGCTATAAAAAAGCAAAGGAAAAATAAAACCTTTCTGTTCTTCCTTTTTCAAGAATGCCAATTAGCTCTACACAGCTTGAGTGCTTTCACGCCAAACAATTCATGCCTAGACTCCATTTCACATCTACCAAACACCCTGGGTCTCCTCACAGTTCATTTGTTTTTCTTTTCTTTACAGAAGTTTCTTTTACAAAGTGTCCAATTCCACCTTTCTCCTCGTCCAAAGTCTCTGGTACATTTGCATCTGTCCCTAGCGGTCCTCCAACCCTTCCTGTGCCCTCAAACATCCTCATGGCAATAAAAAGACAATTCTCACCTAGGGAGAATACCCCATCATAGTATTAAAAAGCCTTGGATTCACAATCATAAATCACCTTAAAGCTTATATTCTAAATCATTTGTAATCAAACAGGATGGTGCTACCCAATTTTTATTGCGGACATTCAAATATTCCTAATAACTTACAAAAACCACATAAAACTGATATCGCAATTCTAATGGATGAAGGAAACAGTTCTACCTTCATTAGCTAAAAAAGTTATTTAGTGAGGAATAGAATATACTTTAGGTATCATGACAAGTTCAATACCTTTACCTACCATTTTTTAAATTTAGGATAGAGATCTAGGCCATGCTGGTCACAAGCCTCCTTTAGAGTTCTGTGAAAATGGACAGCATCCTCGTGGTTCAGGTATGTTGGAGTAAGGTCACATCCACCACCAAACCACCACTGCTTGTTACCTACCAAATCAAGACATGTAAATGTGATCTGGACTCCGGACTTTGAGATGCAGCACACTGTTCACTGTATTAGCAAACTCAATTTATCAGCTTATTTTATTAAGCATGAAATGGGTAACAAAAAAACCCAAACAACCCTGAATTTAGCCCTGAAGGACCAGTAAGGCCTAGACAGGAAAGAAGAGGAAGTAGAAAAGTAAAAAGTGAGAGAGTAAACCAGGCAGGGAAAGGGTATGCATGGGGGAGGGAATGATCAAACACTGCACAGGTGGAGCAGGCAGTGGGTTTCAACTCTGGCTGCATATTAAAATCACACGAGAAGCTTAAAATGCCTCTGCTAGGTCACAATAAAAAATTTTTTTAAAAAAAGCCCAGGAGATTCTTTCCCTGTACTAAGAACCATTGCTACCTTCTCCTTTTCCCCCTTACAAAGGGTAAAAACACTTGCTGAGGGAGACAACTTACCATTTGAGAATAACTGCTTCATGTGCTTAGTTAGGGTTGTCGGTACCAGTTATCAATTTTAAAGATTAAAAGGCTGAACCAAACTAAGTGGCTTCAAAATGAAAAGCTAAATACATTGACTCTAAATGCCTCACCTGCAGAGACACCAACAGGTGCAGCGTGGTGCTGCGTAGATGCTCTGATGCGGGGCTAGGAGCTGGCCCAGCTGACGGGGGACCTAGGCTGGAACTCCTTATAATGAAGCCGGGTCGACTGCACCCCATCTCATAACGCACTGGTGACCCACAAGGCTGTGCATGTGAAAGATATTTTTCAAAAGCAAGTTCTCAATTTCATCTTAACCTTGCACATGAGGTGTTCCTTTGAGTGCAATGAGTTTATATTTGCAAAGAACCCTGCGTGCATGAACTTTACATTGAGGTTCATTAAATCATTCCTTCTGTGTTGGAGGAAATATGGAGGAGGTCAGAGTCCAGCCAATACCATTTTCACTTTTCATAGTCAGTGCATAATCCCTTACCCCTGACAAGGAATAAGCCTGAAAAACCTAGTTAAAATTGTATTTACTCTTTCACGTTATTAGGTATTATGTCCTCTAACCTGTTTTAAAATACACATTTGCAGTAATACTTTCCACAGTTCCATGCACACTTACCATCGGCTTCTTCGACTTCAAAGTATCTGTAGTTGAAATGGACAGTAGGGGCGTGAGGGTTCTTGGGGTGGATAACAGAGCTCACACCCATAGCAGAAAATGGCAATTTACCTGGAAAGTAAAACACAGAGGGGGCTGGACTCAGTCACCTGGCTTGATACAAAGTACCTCCAACATGGTTTCCTGATCAAGTTTCAAAAGTTGCTTTTTAATTTTTCTCTTAAAATATAATTTTAGGAAAGTAATTATGGACATGCTTATCGAGCATGCATCCAAATGGCTTTTTACAGAAGCAATATTTATTTTACAAATAAAACTTCTGGGGGGGTAAATGGTTTGGAGCAACTATTAAAGGCTGTGGAGACTGGTTTACCATCTTTACTCTTCAGATTCTTTCCTCTGCTTTTCATTTGCTTTGCTGCTTCCTCAGAAAGATTTCCATGAACGACAGAAATGCTCACCCCGGCCTTTTCAAAAACATGCCCATCTTGAAGTACACAGCTGATGCCACCACCTCCTGTTTATAGAAATGTAAGATGAGGAGAGAATGGAAAACTGAAAACAAAATGCAAAATTGAAAGCAACCCTTGCATGGGGTGGCAGGATTAGGGGTTATTTTCCTCCTGTATTTCCTATAATTTCTGTGTATTTATGATTTTCAGGTGTAATAAAATTAGGTCATTAGCTCAGCTTTATGACATGTGCTACTGATCACAGGCAAATATTATCTCCCCAAATCACCAAACTGAATATTTCTTCTACATTTTTATGCTGTCATCTAAAATCAATCACCGGAACGTCTTCTCTTCAGATACTACTGTTCTGGTTATAATAAATGAGAGAAAGCTAAGGTTAAAAACTGGCACAGGTATACTTGAAGACTGTTGTATTATTACTGCAAGAGCCCCATATTGTTTCAACTGTTTTTTTCTCAGTGTGCTGTTTGCCTTTGGGTTTTGTTTACAGATCACTGAAAAACACTGAATATCTGATTACTTAAGGGATTTGGAACCTTAAACTGGGTGAGACACAGTGACACTTACGTACATAAGCTTTAGTATTAGAAGCGGGTCTCTTGGTTTTCTAAGACACTAGAGGCACCACAAGAACAACTGTTTCGTAAAGGTCCATGTTTGGCTTGTTTTATTTCTAAGACTTTTTCGAGCTGGATGAGACATAAGATGATCCAATACAACTCCTGTATATTTCAAATGAGGAAACTGACGCACAGAAAGCCCAACACCTTATCCAAGAACACATAATGGCAAGCAGCTCAGTTTGCCTCATTCCTTTCTTATTGGGCTGGCCAAAAAGTCTGTTACGTTTTTTCCATAAAATAAAAGAAACATTTTTCATTTTCACCAATAACTTTATTGATTTGGACATTTTGAGTAAGCCAGCTATCTCCCACTCTTGGCTTTTAGTGGGTAGAGGCCGGGGGTGCTGCTAAACATCTTCCAACGCATAAGACAGCCCCACAGCAAAGAGTTATTTGGCCAAAATGTCAACAGTACCAAGAAATTTCGCAAACCACTTTGACACATTCAATCAGTCACAGCACCTTCTCCATATACTGCACAAAGGTTTTTTTGGTGTTTCGGTTGTGTTTTTACCTTTCTTGAAATGATAAAGCATAATACATTGAAAACGATGCGTTATTTTCTTCCATCTTCAATATTAAAATGGCTGCACAAAAATTCACCAATTTTGATAGGTTTTTTTAAATGCATGCTCATGTGACAGCTGTCACAATACAATCCAACAAAATTGTTTCTAGAGCCATCATATGGAAAAAACGTAACAGACTTTCTGGCCAACCGAATATGCATCAAGACACTATTTTAAACACTTGACATTTATTTATCTCATTTAATCTTTAAAATACCCTCATATGTTATTACTAATCTTGTTTCATTGCTGAGAAAACAGAGGCACAAAAAAAAGTTAACTTCTGAAGGTCACACTGCTAGTCTAGTATTTGAGATTCTGTGTCCTGGTTCAATGGCTTTCACTTGAAAACATTACAAGATGGAAAACCAGGTTAAACTTCACTTAATATGAATATGGTAGTATCAAAGCCCAAGGCCAGCTGATGAGAAGTTGCTGTAGAAAAGTCCTTCGAGTTTAAGACCAAGATGTGGGGTTTCACTGTACAGGTAATAAAGTGGTCATGAATGTATAAGAACTGGTTTGTAATATGAGGTATTTGCCATTGGAAGGAAAGATTACCCTAGAAGGAAACAGATGGGTGCGTTTTGTATAACTACTGACATACCCATCAAATATATCTTGTGCAATTTGGGAAAGCGACACAATGACACCCTTGGCTGGAGGACTCTGGCTGACACTTAGCAAAAAGCAGCCAAGTTTCTCTTTCCATCTCCAAAAGAGGGAAGATATAAAGGCACCAAGAGAAAGAGATGAAATATGGAGGAAATCTACGCTCAGTTACAAACGTGGACATCCACGCTGTTGGCTAAAATAATCCTAAGACTTCTACGAAAAAACGCCATTATACAACTGCAAAGATTTTGAAATGTCCAGTACTCTAGTGTGACAGCAGATCTGGTTCCACACCTGCAAGAAAAAGGCTGAAGCTACTTTCACTGCCAATCTTTCTAACGGTATCCCTTTTAATCTAACAGATACCCCTTTCCTACTCCCACCCCCTATTCTGAGTCCTTTTCTGCCGGCAACCTAAAGCCCGACGTCTTTCGCCCATCTTCACCTCCCGCTACGCGCCGACCTCCTCACCTTCCTTCCTCTCCCACCGGTCGACAGAGAAGCTGGCACCCCCGTCAACCTGCGCCAGCGCCTGGCACACCTGGGCCTGGGTCTCCAGGATCAGCAGCTCCATCTTGGTCTTCACGTCGCCCGGCCTCCTCCGCAGCTCGCGCACGTCGGTCACAGGTAAGGCCATGAAGCAGCTGCAACGGCGGGCCAGCTCGTCCTCCTCCTCCGGCCTCCCGGGCGAGGGGCCGCGCGTCCCCGAGCTCTTGGGCACCATCTCCGCCCGCTCTACGTGACCAAAGGCGGCGGCGGCTAGCCCCGCCAGCCCCGCCAGGGCCACGGCCAGCCCGGTCCCCAGCCGGGAGCCGCCTCCGGGCGTCACGCCACTCCCCAGCCCGCGGCTCTGCTCCGCGCGGGACGTGCCGGGGGGCCGGCAGACGCGTCCCGCCGTGCAGCGCCGGGACCACTCACGCAGTTCCCCGCAGCCGCCGCGCGACACGCGCCAGCAGGGGCCCGCGCCCAGCCGGCCCAGGTGCAAAGCCATGCTCCCGCGCTGTCCCCCGGGGCCGTGCCCGCGTCCCGGAGATCCGCCTTTCAGGGTCCCCAGAAGTCCCGAGCCTAGGAGCCGCGACGGGACCGCGAACTTTCGGCGAAGAAGTCCTTCTACTTGGTTGGGCTCCTAGGCGGCAGGTTGTAACGGCGGACGGCGGCTGGCGAGCGGGGCATTCTGGGAGCTGTAGTGCGGCTGCTATCGCCGCCCGCGGGAGCGCGCCCGGGAAAGATAAAGAAGCCACCCTCCGCACCAGGGTGTGCCCGACAGAAAAGAGAGCTGGGGGAGCGTAGACAGAGATAAAAGCGTTTTTCTCGTAAATTACAGCCCTGGTATGCCGTTCAATCTACCACAGGCAGAAGACAAAGTAGGGCTGGACATCGGGGAGTGACTAGGACTGAAAGATGGCCTGAGACCCCTCCCGCCTAACCTACAGTTTCGAAAGTGGTGCAAATCCTGACTCTCCTACAGAAGGCCGCTTCGTTCCTGGGTACCTGGTTCTAGTCCCTTCGAGTTTGTGGGACTCGTAAGATTGGTGTGGGCGGAGCCTGGGAAATTTCTTGCCTACGGGGGAGTTTCTAAAGGAAGTCTGAGAAAGACTGAAAGGTTCCTAAGATTTCCTAGGAAAATACTTTCTGGGATCAACTTGTTATCTCAGTTCTATCATTAAAATATTCCCAGGCCCAGCTTTTCCTATGATTAGAGATAGGAAAAGTAAAGTGACTGTTTTACTCGACCACCATAAAGTTCATGACCTGGTGTGTTTGGGTGGTCAAGGAATAAAAGATTTAAACATATTTATCATCATCCTACAGTTGTAGGATGCTGCCAACTATTTTTCAGTTTTAGTACTTCCAACAATTCCTGTACACTAGGCAGGAAAAACACTCACACTCCCTCTACCGCCAGCCCTAAACACACACACACACACACACACGCACACGCACACGCACACACACACACACACACACACTTTTAAAGGTGAGGAAAGAAGATAATGTAGATCTGATGGACAGATTTTTTTGTTACTGTAACCATATCACAGTTCCATGTTGTCTGAACATAAAAGTGTAAGAATGATTGTCCTGGGCTAATTTGACCCTTAAGTCTCCAGGATGGTTTTAATTTCTTTTTTATTTTAAGATTTTATTTATTTTCAGAAAGAGGGGAAGGGAAGGAGAAAGAGAGGGAGAGAAACATCCATTTGGTTCCTAGGCACCTAGACAGGGCATGTTCCCTGATGGGAATCCAACTGGTGACCTTCCACTTTGCTTGGTGATGCCCAACCAACTGAGACATACTGGTCAGAGCTGATTTTAATTTCTAGTAGTAGATATTTAAGTCACTGGTGGTGGTTTCTACAGGTTTTTCTTAATGGCTAGGTGCAGTGATGGAACTTCAACAGCTACGCACAGGCCCATCATTCACAGCAGTGTCGTTTATCCATCTATAACTGCACCCAACAGCTCTCACATGTGGACGTGATGTTAGCTGGGTGGGCACAGCTGACCCTTAGTGAAAAGTAAAGGTCTGGACTGTGAGTAAATAAACCACCTCAGAAGAAGCTTTTCACCCCGGTGTAGCCTGCTGAGAGGCTGCGTTGGGCGAGGAAAGGAATGATAAGAACTATCACTCTGAGAGTGTTGTTTTGCCCCTTCTAGATGCCTGTGGTGAGGTTTGGCTGGGCCTGGCGATAACATGAATCTCATCAAGAACATCCTCTCTGGTCCATTTTAAAGAACCCCTTTCATTATTGCTCTGATTCTAAGACTACCCATAAAGTGAGTGAAAGATAAGCAGATATGGGCCATTCTGAACATTTGCCTAGACAGATAGGCTGGTATTGAGCCAACTGCACACTAGTCTCAAGGCTTCCATCCCTCCCATCTTTAGCCTCTCTATGCAAAGGGCCTCTCCTTTCCTCCCCTGGCTTCCCTCTCCCTACCTTCACCTTAGATTGCTATGTTTAAAAAACCTTAAGAGTCTGGTTAATGTGACTTTAAATCATTTCCTGGGGTTGAAATTGTCTACAGGAAGGAGACTTGTATTCAAGCCTGATTTGCCAGTGGAGAGTAAAAGGGATCCCCCATGAAAATAATTTCAAGCATCAGAAAGCTAGCAGGGACAAATAAAAAGTTCACATTTAGTCATAAAATATATAACTGGAAGAGAGGGGTTGTCATCGATTTTCGAACCCAGTTTCCCACAATGCTTTATGTTCTGTGTGACCCTACCAGCCAAAAAGAATCTCACTAGCCTTATACACACTCAAGAGGTATAGGTACATTAAGTCTCATTTTTCAAAACCCACATGCTTCTCAGAATCGTTATGAGCTTTACCCCTCCTCTATTCTCCAAAGCCCTGTTGAACGTACTGACTTTGGGCCTGCTGATGGTATATTAATTTTCCCTTTTCCAAAGAGAATTAAAAGGCAGTCTGACAGACAGCTTTACTACCTTCTACACACACACACACACATCCGTAATTCCCACCAGCTTTACTGAATTGTACTGTTTTCACCAATTCTCAAATTTTGAAAGTCAAACTCAAGAAATATATAATCATAGTGACTCAGTTCAGTTACTTTTGGCTAGATAAGAAACTCAGGCTAATTATGAACAAAGCATTGCCAAACAGATATCTTTGCCTTGGCACACTTCTGCCAATTTATTAGAAATTCTAATGAGGGTGATGAATTCTAATGAAGTAACTTGAAAATTACTTTTTTGTAGAGGTATATATACCACCCAAATATTCTAGAAACACAAAAGAGAGCCTTTGTGAGTCCCTTAAGTTCTTTACCTTCTCTGCCTTTAGCCTCCTCCCTCCACAAAATAATTCTTCCCTGTAGTAATACGCATATGGTATCTGGAGTTCCAGCCACCATTTTGTAATCAAGATTATGAAAGTCCAATGAAAAAGTCCATGGAGCAACAAGATAGAAGGAGGCTGGGTCCTGATGACATCCCTGAGCAGATGCACCAGCCCTGGGCTGCCTACCTTTAGAGTTCTTGTTATATGGGGGGAAAGGTGAATTAAGGTACTGTTTATCAGGTTTTCTTTTACGTGCAACTTAAGTCCTCCTAATACTCTAATTATTCTATCTTGGTTCACATGCCCGCCCTACAACCAGTCAACAATGGCCAGGGGTAGGGGAGGGATGAGACCATTTTAGAAGGTGGGAATCTCCCTCTGTAATCAGTGTTGGGGAGGGTGGGTGGTGAGTGTAGAATGTCATTTCTTAAAAAAGGGGAAATATGGTGAGCAGGCAATTCCATAGGTACCCACTATCGAGAGAAATTGTTGAAAATGATTCCAGAGTATTGAGCCTGTGGATCTAAGATTCACAGGAATATGTAATTCAGAAAGAAGAACTAAAAATACAGGAGGGACAAGAAGTAGTCAATTGGATCCAGAGAGTTATTAAAAATTGTCTCCGCCAAACAGCCAAAACGTCTCCAGTTGTCCATTTGCCTGGATACAAGAGTTTCCTGGCCACCCACCCCTCTACTGTACAATGCTCTTAACATCTGTTCTAGGAGACCTAAAGATATCATAGGTCTACTGGAAACGTTGGGGGGGTCATTTAAGAAAATTTTGGGAATAAGGTGTTGGGTTACATGCAGGAGTCCCTTTGGTTATGTAATCAAGGAACAAACAATAAGCATTGGGCTAGTGTTGGGAGTAGTCCTCATCAGACAGCGTAACAAAGACATTCAACATTGCTCCTGGGTACCTACCTCCATAATGACTTCATGGCACTTGCAAACAGCAGTATTTGCAGAAGAGATGGAAGAGCTGCTTTCACTCATTTCATGGAGAATTCATCTCATCTGGTAAACTAGAATACCCTTTGGGAATATACATACACATTTAAAACCTTTTAACTTAAACCCATATCAACATCCTTATAAACTTAGGAGTAAAAAGATCAGTTCCCTTTGTTTTCTGTAACTATCTAGAGTGACCTTTTCCCCCATATATAACTGTTTATCTGGGACCAGGACCTGCTTCTGAAAGTGATGAGATTGAACGAATGCATAAGGAGGGAAAAGCACATTGGAATTTGAGATGCTGGTGGACTCTATAAACAGAAATGTGGGTCCCGAGAGGGGTGAGGGCTGGAAGGGTGGATATGTTGAGATACCCACAGCGGGAAGGATGAAAAGTACACAAAAGAACACTTAGAACAAAATGATAAAAGGCTCAAATTCAGAAGACCGGGCACCAGAGACATTTAGGGACAAGGGAAACAAGAAGTCTTAGGACCTTTGGTGCTATGTCACAAAAGCCTGGGGGGAGAGGGGATCGAGGAGGACAGTGTACTCCGTGGCTAGAATGCTGCACTCTCTGATCAGAGAACGTAAGTGCCAACTCCTGGATGCTGGAAATTAGGAAGTTACTAGCTACCTCTGAGACAAGAGCTTCAGAAAACTGGAAGAGGTGGCAGCTAAATTGAAATTAACAATACATAGAACAATAGTGGCTCAGGGTGGGCAGTTAATTATAGGATTAATCTTTTTTTGAGGGGGTGGAAAACTTGAGCATGTTTTTATTTTATTTTATTTACTATTTTATTTGTTTTATTTTCTTTTTTGTGGTAAGGAGTATAGACAACAGAGAGAAACTAAAAAGGCAAGAATATGCAATGCACCACCAGGAGATGCCACAGCCAGGCCTTAAGATTTGTCTTGTTATTCCTCTTCCCACACTGAGCCATTCGGCCTCCATTTAGAGAGCCCAGAGGTCACGGGGAATGAGGATTGGGGCAAAGTATGAAATATGTTTGGTCCGAATGTATATATGTACGTACCTTTGAGGCACCTGGCTTTCTTGCCCCAAATATTTGTCACCCTAGCCAGCACCTAGGCAGCCTTAATGTCCTAGCCTCAACTGTAATTGATAGGCTATAGAACTCTGTGGGATGAACGGACACTTATTTAGCACTTCCTATGGGCTGCGTCCGTAACAACCCGATCATAGACAGGACCGCTACCATTACCCTCACGTGATGGATCAGGAAACTGAAGCTTAGAGTTAGGGCTGTAGGCATAGTCCAAGTATATAAATTGTTTCTAATGTTCTCTTAACAGTCCTCCCCTGTTCTTCATCTGACCCAGAGTCATTGTCCACCAAAAAAATGAGAGCAGTATTTCCTAACGCTAACACCTTACTAGGAATTTCGGGTACACGAAGAAGTTACCACCCTTCTCCCATTCTCCTAGAAACAGAGTTTTCATTGGGGCCACCAGATAATCCCTTTAAATGAGATATATAAGTTGTCTCACTTTGCGTGATACTTAGGGACGGTAAAAATGACTGTGCAAACTGAAGTCAGACAAATCAATCTTTTTTTTTTTTATCCTCACCAGAAGACATTTTCATTTGCTTTTTTTTAGAGTGAGAGGAAGAGAGAGAGGAAGGGAGGGAGAGAAACTTCGCAATGCAAGAGAGGCATCACGCCCAGACCAGGGATCCACATGGGAACTGGGGATCATACATGTCTGGACCAGGAAGGAACCCACAACCCAGGCATGTGCTCTGATCAGGAATTGAACCCACGACCTTTTGGTCGCGGGACAATGCTCCAGCGACTGAGCCCCACCGGCCAGGGCTGACAGATTAATCTTAATAATCAATATTAAATAATTATGATTGTTCTGTGATCTTTAAAATTTCTGTCCAAAATGAAAAACTATCAAAACTAATACTAATTCAGTGCACTGAAATCTAAATAGTTAGAAACATTTAGAATTAAAGTGTATTATTTCTTTTTCCTTGTCAAAAAGAGTTTGAACGGTGCTTGCCTTCCTCTTACCGTATAACTTGTGGTGTGGAGAAGGCATCTGGTCTATGCCTTGGTGAACTGTCTTAGCTTCCAATATTTTATCCTTTGTGGTTTAAATGTTGTGAAACATCCCAAAAGTTCCTTTCATTGTGAATTTTGTTGTTTTTACCATCATCACTTCCTTTGGCAATCTTTATCTGGCTTGTCATAACTACTTTCTTCATTTACATCAATAAGTTCACCTTCACTAAATTCCTGTGATGCTTAATTTTATGTATCAACTTGGTTGGGCCACGAGGCCTAGAATTTTGGTCACACCTTGAACTGTAACATCATCTGTTCCCTGGGTCTTCAGCCTGCTTGACCACTTTGCAGATTTTGAACTTGCCAACATCCATAAACCTGTGAGCCAATGCCTTAAAACAACTCCCTCTGTGTGTGTGTCTCTCTCTCTCTTTCTCCCTCGCCCTCCCCCTCCCACTCTCTCTCTCTATGCACACACACTCACACACACTGTTGGTTCTATTTCTCTGGAGAACCACAGCAAATGCAGTTCCTCTGACTGAAGATTGAACTGCCTCAAAAGATAACAGTGCTGACATTTCTGTGGTCAGCTATTTCTTCTATAATTCCATTTATATTTGATTAGGATTTCACTTCCAGTGTTAGCACTTTTTTCCTTGCTGCTCTTTCATCTTTGTTGCCCAATTACTTCTTTCAGTTAGCCATTTTTCTAAAAATATCACATGGGCTCACTCACTGGTAAACAAGGAAGCAACATAGCTACACACCACTCTCTGTGCATAAACTGAATAATGGATGTGCAGGGACCAATCGCTGACTTTGAAAACAGTAACATGATTGGTCAGTGACCATTAAATGCTCCTGTTACTTCTGTGGTGATTTGTGGACTGAAAAGCTAGCACAAAGCTTGTACCTTATGCAACTACCCACAGCTACATAATGTGGTCGCTGAAATGTGAACTGTGGTGTTGGGGAACTGGTGATATTTAACCAAACGATGGTAACACTAAACTTTGTAAATATTGCAACCATATTAAATAGTGCAAGGACTGCCTGTACTTCATTTTGAACCAATTGTCTAGATCCATAATTCAGAAGTCCCTACCTTAGGACCTTAAAGGAAAGAAAACAACTTTCTCAACTGAATCAGCAGCATCTTTGTAAAAATTATATCATTTCATTAACTGGCATTCTTGAAATACCTGGTACTTATTTTCCTGTCTATTTTCTGTGAAGTACTGGCCGCCTAGAGAATCACATTTAAAATGTCCAAATATATAAAATGGATTATGGCAGAGACACCTAGTCCACTGAAAATCCATTTTCCCTTTCTTCCTTTAATGATGGTACTCCAGTTTTCAGTGGGGCATATAGCTGTCTCACTAGAGACATGTCCACCCTCTCTTGAAGCATATGAACAAATTCTGGCCAGTGGAATGTGAACAACACTGTTGTATGACACTTGGGGGTTGTCCTTAAAAGGAATGGACATGCCATTCCCTGGCATTTCCTCCACTGGCTGGGATACAGATGTGAGAGCAGGAAGCAGAGCAGCCACTTTGAACCCAGAAATGGAATCTGTGTGTTGAGTGCAGATGTGAGAGCTCTACTTGATGGACTACTTACTGTCTCTGTACATTTATATCAGAGGAAATACTCTTCGATCTTGTTTTATGCACTACATTTTGGGGTCTTTTTGTTATAGACACTTAACTGCAACCTAAAAGATATATGGATGTTTTGCTGTTTGGGAATAAACAATAGCCTAACATAGTAATACAGAAGAATTGTACACACCATACTAAATAGTTAATGCATTCTCCTCCTCTCAACTTTCATTTAAAGAGAAGAACAGAAGGCCCAAAGTCCAATTCCCTTCTGAGGTAGTAAATTGAGCAGCACGTACTGAAGACAATGTAAGGCAGCCGTCACAGATAAGACAACACAAGTGTGCCACCTGCACAGGATGGACTTGGTGTCTCCCACGTAGCAGGTACTGCACACGAAGGATGTGAGCCTGCATTCCTGATAACGAGACTTGTTGGGGTGGACTCTTCCGATATTTAAATTGTATCTCCAGAGGCTGCTGAGGTGTGAAGAATGACAGTTATCTGGCTAAGTTCATATAATGCTTTTGTGACAAAAATAAATTTAAGTTAGTATTAATCAGTTAAGCCATTGACATGGAAATTATCTTGATACAGCCCTTACAATTTGTACAGCATGAAATCTGGCTTGTTTGTAAGGAACAGGTAAAAGGTCTGATTTGGGGTGGAAGGGAGTGGGGGGAGGTGTAAGACGGCATAAGGGAGATAATTGGTAATAGAAAACATACAATAAAAAATAAGCTATTAAAATATAAATAAAAGAGCTGATAAAACAACAAATAAATGTGTGACACTCATGTGTATACACTAGAGGGCACTCACCTTCCACTGTTTTTTATTTAAGCACATTTTACAATAATAGTTTTCAAACTCCTGCGTAGAAGGCTCACCTTGGGATCTCGTCTAAAATGTGTACCCTCAGGCTGTGGAGGGGCCCACGAATCCGCGTTTTTACTGAGCGGCTGTACGAGAGCGTGGTTAAGGGGATGGCTCCTGGAACCTGACTGCCAAAGTCTGAAAGCTGGCTTTGCGACTTGTGAACTTGGGCAACTATTGAACCTTTCTGTGCCTTGGTTTCCTCATCCAACAGATTAAGTTAGAAATAGTACTTATCACTTAGGATTATTGTAATGATTAAATGAGTTAACTTAGAACACAGTAGTGCCTGGCAATAAACATTCAGTCTATTATCATAAGCATTATTTTTAAAAGAGACATTCATTGATGTTGTTGCAGGGAGACTTGAGAAACACAGACTATTTTTAAAAGAAAAAAGAAGGTACTCTCATGGTGTTCTAGCCAGCCAGGCTAGGATTTGGGGTTCTGACCCTCAGCTGGAGTGGCAGTGGAATGGCAGGAACCAGAGGTGCGGAGTGAATGGAGCACGATGAGGCTGCTCTTTCGCATGTTGTGCCATAGACCTTGTGCTGTATTTGGGAGTTAGTGGAACACCATGGAAGGCTCTGAGGCAGAAGCTGGCGTGATCAGGTTTACATCTGAGGTAGATCACTTTGTAAGCAGGGGACAGAATATGAGGGGTGAGGCTGGAAGCAGATGGATGGGGGAGCTTGGGTAGGTACACTGTCACACTTTTCCCATCCTCCGAAAGTCTCCAGAAAGCATTGCAATTATTCACATTAGTGACTCTAATAACAATTTGAACCTTTTAAATTCTTTCTTTTCAGGGGCTCAAAGTAGAGTCAAGTTTGTAATAGAACACTCTGCCCCCACTCCACCCTGGTTTATGCCCAGGTACCCAGCGGGCACCCTCCCTAGGCGTTGAGGCAGCGGGGAGGCCCAGGGTGAGCTATCAGCCACCAAGCAAACACCAGGCTGCTCTCCACAGCCCCGGAAGCTGGGAGGCGCCACACTGTACATCCGGTGATTCTGCAGATGTTGGAGTTGATTTCCAGTAACCATGGTAACTTTGAGTGTCTGACCTAAGATGTATTGAAATAAACTTCTGCTCTCTCAAGTCCTCAGGCAGAATGGGAGGGGCTGCCAAGGGAGCAGGGGAGGGCGGGGGAGGAGGGGAGAGCTAAGATTATATGCTGCTCTTGGGCTCAGCCTAGAATTCACCAACACTGTTCTGCGATATCAAATTAGCAGGGTCGACAGTGCCAGGGAAAATAGGTACATGAGATTTTTTTTGTTTGTTTTGTTTTCCCTAGTACCTGAGAAGTGCCTACGAATGATTTCATGACAAAGGAATTTATCCCTGGAGGTCCCTCCACCAGAATCACTTCTCATGTGTGCATGCAAGCCAAGTGTTCTGTATCACCCACAGATCTCGTCTCTAAGTCTCTAAGTCACTTAGAGACCTATCTGTTTCTAAGCCTCTGAATACATGCAAAAACTAAATAGATCGAGGAGCTCTTTCCTCTGTTAAGAGTTGTTAAGATTGTAGAATCATAGGGATCACTATCTTAGACTGTATGAGATGGAAAGAACCTAGTCCAATGGTTTGCCAATTTGTTTGTTATTATCAAATCCCTTCAAACAAAGTCCAATTACCATGTGAACAGAAAGCAGAATTGCCTCCATTCAAGGATGTTTCTGACTGAGCAATGCCTCCAATATCCCACCAGGTAAATTGATCTATGAATACCTAGAGGGGCAAAGTCCGAAAGGTATGATTAAACCAATTCTTCCATTTTTTAGGGGACTAAAATGAGTCCCAGAGTTAATAATTATTTGAGTACGGTGTAAAAGCAATTGGGGGACGAATTAAATTGAAGGTTATAATTCAAAGTGACGGGAGTGAATAGAATTGGGAACAGATTTTCTTCACGGTTTCTTTGGAGATAGATCCATGAGTGAAGAACACTCATTTATTTCTTCCCTCCCATTCTGAAATTGGAATGTGTGGGGGTGAGAAGGTTTAACATATAGATCCAGAGATAGATTTCAATAGAAATGGATGCAAATGTTGGAGCTTCAAAGTCTGTGGCCTGGAATCTGTTCAATGTAGCAAGCTGGTTATCTGTCTAGAATCAAAGCTAGCTTTTCATTACAACACTGCCTTGAGGTGAAGACCTTCAACCCTCCATCCATTAGTCATCATTATCCTTGGCATTGTCAGACATCCGTTAAAGGACTTTACAAGTTAAACACACAGGGACTTTCCAACCCCGGGACACCATTACGCAAATCAATAGTTTAGGCAGACAACAACATGGCAATTTCCTGATGATTCATGGGAGAAACACTGTCCAGTTCCAAAACTTACCTGGTCCAGTTAATGTCTCCCCACCTGACTCGGTTCATTATTATGCTTAGCAACTTCTATTCTTCACTTAGCTCCCTGAGCCTCGGCTCCTCACCTGTAAAGTACAGGTAAGAAGAAAGATTTCTCAAGTGTTTTTATATGAATAAGAGGAAATAAGATATCAGGAGTTTAGCACAGTGCCTGATATATAGCAATTATTTTAAAACCATTCATTTCTTTTCTGTCATGGATCTCCAATAGACCGTGTCAAATTCGTAAGAATTTGAAAGGTTAAATTTCTCTTTAGGTGTCTTTTTTTGTTTTTTTTAGAATCCACTCTAGTTTCTGGGCTCTGTTATATTTTATTTCTTCCCTCCCCCTTCCTTTCTTTTTATTCCGAAATTACTATGATCAACTTTCATTAATGTGGAAGTTAACTCATAAAGAGAAGAATAAAAGCAGAAAGTAAATCAGATACCCATATTCAATATCATAGTTTGCCTTTAGCTATAAAATTTAAAAATTGCTTTCCCTGAAAGAACATCTTTTATCTTTATATAGTAAGTTTTATAGCATTGGCCAAGTGTAAGTGTCTCTGCAGGTAAGCATATGGTCAGTTCAGTCCCGCTGAAATCAATCTGTTATGAAGTGGAAATGCCACAACTAGGAACTTTGTTTCCTTTTTTAATTAATAAAAATTTTAATAGTCTAATTTTTCAATTGTATTTTTAGCTATACTTCTTTGCTTTTTTTAAAGTGGTATGCTCGTGATCACATTATTCATCCTTAAATTATCACAGTATCCCCACTGAAGAAGATGAATTACACAGTAGTTAATGCCCTAATGTTACTAAGTATTGCTCATGAGGAAATTTTGTCTGTTTTGTTTATTGCTACATTCCCAGTGCCTAGAAAAGCACCTCTTAACTGAATAAAGTGGCAAAGATAGGATTCAAACCCACATTCTCTCTAGTAAAGTCCGCTTTCTTAACCAAGACCTATTATTATTATTAATATTATTATTATTATTGCTCATGATGTCATTCATTAATTTCAAATCTCATATTCAGGTCCAGGCTATAAGAATAAAGATAATAGCCCTGGCTTGTGTGGCTCAGTGGATCAAACCAAGGGGTTGCCAGTTGGGTTCCAGTCAGGTCCCCAGTAGGGGGTGTGCAAGAAGCAACTACACATTGATGTTTTTCTTCCCTCTCTTCTCTCTCCTTTCCCTTCTCTCTAAAAATAAATAAATAAAATCTTCTTAAAAAAGAATAAAGCCAATAAAAAGTATAGGAAAATAAAAATTAATTTTATAATGTCATTCATTAATCTATATTTCTTAGAGTAAAGGGGATGGGGGAACCAAAGGCCTGAAGAATGTTTAAAAATACTTCTCTTCCCCACTAGGTTTGTGTAAGATCATCTCTCTGCCATCGACAGTCAACACTTTAGCCCCTGCCAGTGAACTTCATAGATTACAGAAACCCACCTCACAACCCTTCTCCCGACAGCCATGCCTAATCCCTGCATGACCCTCTCCCAGCTGAAAGACATGTGGTGCTGGCTGTAAGATCAGCAGCCATATTTCCAGTCACTGAGTCATATTAAGCTGAAATCAATACCAAACACATATTCCTCTAAGAAACAGACAGCCGGACTTTCATGTTCAATACCCAGCATCATTTCCCCAGCAGGCCAGGAGGTCTCACAGCGCAGGAATGCCGACCAGGAAATGTATTGTCCAGACTAGAGATCAATGTCTAGAAGTTTGGTTTTTTTTTTGCTCTTGGTAGTCGTAGTACTAGTGGTGGTGGTAGTGACATGATGATGATGATGATGATTGATGACGAGTGTGTTTAAAACCCATGTAGAAAAGTTCATGCAATGGTGTGCTCTCATTTTAATGAAAATGATTACAGTACAATTGCACATAATAAAGACACTAAAGTCTCTTTTAGGAAATCACACTTGCCCTTTTGTTGGAAAGCGGCCAGGTTGTTTTGGGTGGGTGAAAGGAATATTAAAAAGTATTATTTCTATTTTACATTGAAATATGCATTTAAATTAAGGACCACAGATTTGTCCATTGAAATAATAGAAGTGGCTATTATGGTGACTTTACTTTTTTAAGTTTACTTATTTATTTGAGAGACAGGGAATGAGAAAATGTCAATTTGTTGCTCCACTTAGCCATGCACTCACTGGGTGACTCCTGTCTGTGCCCCAACCAAGGACTGAACCCGCAACCTTGGTGTATCGAGACAATGCTCTCACCAACTGAGCTACCCAGCCAGGGCCTATTATAGTGACTTTAGATACAAGTTTTTTGGCACTTGTGATTATGTCTCCAGAGAAACCATGCAGTCTAAAATACTAATGTATTCCTATTCCTTCTGCATTTTATTTCCGATGAAGTATATTTATGTATATATCCATTATCATATCAAATCACAATATCTGCCTATTGTTATTTTCTTGAGCTTATTGAAAGTAGATGCTTTATAATTTCTGTAGGATACATTAAGTTTGTATAGTGATCTTTTATTCAGGCACAAAAACTGTATTCATTTTAAAAGCTATAATTTTACATGCTCTTACCAGAATTGTATGTAATAAAGTTTCAGCCTGTAGGAAACAATTTAGGGAAAAAAGGCATCTAGAAAACTAAAGAACAAATCTCCCCTATCTTACATTTTACACAGGATTATTTGCTATTCTTCAACTTTTATATTTGGTTTACTATATTTTCATTTTTTCCAATATAAAGAGTTCATGAGTATAACTAAATGTGTGGAGGGGTTTTGTTCGTCCTCTTGAAAACTGAGGATTTAACAATCCCCTCTGAAACAAAGACAGTTTACATAAGGGGTCTCTGGTATGAAAACTAAAGCAGGAAGAGAACCTGGGTCATTTTTAGGAGATGCAGTCAGTAAAAGGCATCCACATCTCAAACGCAGGCCACTGACATATTATGTAATATGAAAAGGGGGGATTAAGGTAAAGATGGAATCAAGGTTAACAATGTGCTAACTTTAGGATAGGGAGATTATTCTGAACTATCAGGATGAACCGCAAGTAATTTTACGTGGTACTAAGTGTGGAGGGTGGTCTGGGAGCTCCGACGAGCTGAGCAGTGCTGCAGTCTGTGGAGAGGCAGCAGGCAGGTCCCCTCTCCTCCTCTATGAGAGGGTTCCCCAGTGGTGCCATGTGTGTCCCATGTCTTACCAAACTTTTATTCAAATAACTTTTTAGGACCATAGTTAAACTCTTACTACTCAAACTTTGGTCCCTGGACCAGCGACACTTGGCAGAATTGTTAGAAATGCGAACTCTCAGGCCGGTGAATCAGAATCCATAGCTTAACAAGGGCCACAGGTGATTTATATACAAATTACAGTTTGAGAAGCACCTACTTAAAGCATCTTTGGGGACTAAAAGCATGAATTCAATTAGGCACAAGGGCAGGGTTGGGTCAAGAAACAAAATTGACAAATAATAGAACTTTTTGTAATAATCTCTTCCTTTTGATGACCTTAACTTTGTGACTGGGCCAAAGTTGGAATGTGTGGCTCCTTCTCTCAGGATGAGCTGGGCCTCAGGAAACCCCCTCACTCCTCACTGCCTCTCAGGGATGGACTTTTGGTGACCTGCCACTTCTATTTCAGTTCAGCCAGATGTGGGTTAGGCTCAATGTAAAAACCCACCGGCCTATGGGCAATCACACTGCTGTACATGTAAACTATATTTTTATTTAATAAATGTTGAATCCACACCTATTACATACAAAACACTTTATTATGAGCTGTGGGATGACCAAGATAAGGAATACAATCTCTACTCTCAAAGGAGACTAAAGAAGAAGGTGCCTGTTGAGGCCACTAAGAACTTTTGGGAGACCAATTGAGGAGCCCACAGGTTCCCAGATGGAGCGGTCTCACTGCAGCATGGTGGAGAAACCATTATTAGGTCTTCCTTGCAGCCTCCATGTACCGTTCTCCAGGTGGAACTCCCTTCTTCCATTTCTGTTTATCTCCATTCTCCCTCCTCCTCCCAAGGTCAATTTCAAGTGTCAATTTGTCAATAAAATCTGCTATAATCCCCTCAGCTAAATATGCTTTGACACTTCAGAACTCCCATCATATCCTGCGTTAAGGTCAATTATGTGTGTTGCAGCTTTATGGGGTGGGAGATATGTCTTTGCCATATGTCCCTATGGGCAAAGAATGTGTTTTAGTTTTCTTAGACTCCCCATAGGACCTAGCATGATGTGCCATAAATAGTTTTTGGAGAAAAGAATAAATTAAAGCTAAAGCATCTACTCTGTCACTGCCTCTCTATTCAGAAAGTGGATCAGCCTTCTCAAATCACAGAGAAAACATAAGAGAGTACTCCACACTGGCTGTGATATTTAGGAAAATTAACTTTTTTTTCACCTTTTTCTCTGGTCAAATTGGTTCATTCACACAGCAACAATGTCCTCATTAGTGGGTCAGTAGCTGTTAACCTCAGCTGGATGGAATTTCATCTAGTTTTCAGCTGTATGAAATTGGGCTGGCTGCCTACTAGTATTTAAGAAGTCCTACAGGTTGCTGGGTAGCACTGTTTATGCCTGGTTTTCTCTAGAGCTGAGATGGCATCCCAGGTCCAGAACCGCATCTCTGAAGAGAGTCAGGCTGCTATGAATAATGTGGCATCTTATGAGCTGCACATCAGTGATGCTTATTTATCTATGGTTAGTATGGGTTCTTCAGCCACTGTGAGGGAGGTTTCAGCTCTGGTCTGGGTGATGATACATATATATCTTGTATATCCTTAGTAGTGGTGGTTATGGCCATGTTCGTGTTATAATGCTAGATATAACAGCAACTTGGTGACTAGGATTTTGCTGCTTTGTGGCCTAATGATTCAGAGCTGTGATTGCAAACTATGGGCTAAGGTAGGAAGAATTAAAGTTATTTCCAGTGGGTTCCCAAAACTATATGGGCATCAGACATTGATGGTAGACTGATAGTAGAATAAATAATTTTTCACCCATATTCTATTTGAGAGTTAATATACATATGTTAGGATTGGTACAATAGATTGGCTTTAAAATGTCAATTGATGCTGGACTTCTACTGTGTCCACACAACTACTGGATATAAGGGCTAGCATATGGACTTCACAACTCTGAGCCAAAGATCAGGCCTCAGCATTTTAAAATCTGGGTGGCTTCTCTTTGAGATATCCTAGGTTTGAAAGACAGCTGGGGCCTTCTGGAAGTCAAAGGACAAACCAAGGACCCCAGGCTGAACAAAGGCCTCTCTCGGACAACCACAGAGACAATAAAGTGAGTTTGTATAAGGTTTCTAGTCTTAAAAGGCAGCTTGTCTCACCTCGAATTTCTCCCCATTCTCACCCCTGTCCCAGGCCTGTTATTACAATGAAGACACGGGAGCGCCTCTCTTTGCCGCATTCTTCGAAGACCAAGCTGAGGTGAAGAGGGAACACGGGAAGCAGTTCCTAAGATATCTAAGAAGACGTGAGGGTAAAATCTGCCTTCCGGTGATTAAGGTGACTATGCAATTTGTCGTAATGATTTCCACGGGGCCTTTGCTGGGCCCAGAGAACTAAGTTATTAGTTGCTATATAACTTGTTACGTTACTCATAGGATATGTGGGATTGTACCAACTGACTTTGAGGGCAAGCACATGTCTTTTCTGTAGCCTCTTCACATCATTTTGAGTAAGTTGTAGCCACTAAATGCTCATTTAGCTTTTTTTCAATGAGCTTTTTTCAATGGCTTTTTTCATGGTGTGGTCTCTGGACCAGCAGCATCAGCATCACCTGGGAACTCATTAGAAACGCAAATTCACGGTCAAACTGAATCAGATTCTGTAGGCGTGGGGTCCAAAGAGCTGCAGTTTAACAGGCTCCCCAGGTGATTCTCATGCTCTGCATAGCTTGAGAAGCACAACTGTAATGGCCTTTTCCTAGAACAATTAGCCTCCTCTATCAGATCTTTAGTCTAATTTGGGTGCATGTTCAGGTATTTACAATGGCTATCTCGTCAGGGTAGTGAAACAGACTTTTATTCACTGGGACGGACACTTAGAAGAACTAATCTAAACCTTAGCTGGGGGTATTGCATCTAGAAAGACCCCTACTTATCTGAGGGGTTCTTTGTACTCCAGCTTTATAGAAAGAACTAGTAATGTCTGGTAGTAACTGAAGTAAACCACCCTCATGGAATTCTAAAGCTAATGGTGTGGCGCACAGAACTGTGCCGGTGGCACCCGTGCCTTATAAGCACATTAAATTACATGGGGAGCTTTTAAAAATCCTGATGCCGAGGTTGCACTACATATCAATTAAGCCCTAATATCTGCACTGGAAATGCAGATATGAGTATTTAAGATGTTCAGATGATTCCATTTTGCCACAAAGTTTAGAAACTCTTGAGCTATAGAAACCTAGCCATAAGCCTACCCAGGGTGTAGATGTAAAATAAAGCTGTGCCTGAGGTGACTTCCCTGTTTCTCTTCAACAGAGGCCTGATCTAGATAACTGGGCAACTGGTGTAAAGGCTCTAGAGTCTGCTCTGGAGATGGAGAACAAGTTAACCCAGCTTCTCCAAGACCTGAAGAACATGGCTTATGAGAGGAGTGAAAAGGATGTAAGTAGCTAATTGGTTCAGAATGTCGTGTCATCTTTCACTTCTGGATTAGGACTTGCTTCTGGGGAGTGGGTCCAAGGCACTGGACCATCCAACATGTGCTTGTTTTCCCCCAGGGAAGCATATGAACTTACTTCTGGGAGTAGCCTGGAGGTGGGAGGAGTAGATGCCCTGGTTAGAAGGAATGCAACTCAACACAAGATGGGGGAGATGTCCCAGGAAAAATGCACTCTGGATAATTAAACAACTTAACAAAATAACTCCTGTTGCTGGTTTTTAAATCTCTTAGACAAGAAGTGCTTAAATTTTAATGGTGCCAGAATCATTTGGAGGGCTTACTAAAACAAACCAGGCCTCACCCGTAGTTTCTGATTCAATTAGTTTCATGTGGCATGCAAGACTTTGCATTTCTAACAAGTTTCCAGGTTATGATGCTGCTTGGCCAAGGGCCATGTTTTGAGAACCACTGTCCTAGACGGCCCCTGCAAAAGTAAATGTTAATGGTGACTTATTATCCTATAGACTTCTCTGAAGCCTCCCTGGTTAGCAGTGAACGCTCTACCTTGCAATGGTAACTTCTTTCTCACTAACCCCTGAGCATCTTTGTACAAGTTATGATGCATATTGGACTTGTTTAGGAGCTGTGAAGAGGTACAAATGCCTGAGCCTTATGCCAGGCTACTTAAAACTTAATCTCTGGGGTTGGGTTGGGGCCCCTACTGGAAAGCTCGATGTGATTCAGAAAAACAGGGTGGAAAACCACTTCAGTAGTAGCCTGTTTAAATTAATCTGTGCTTTTGATGAATTGCCCTAACACTCATACTCCCTGAAAGAGGATATTTATATTTACCTGGAGGTTGTGAATGTCTTAGATCAATGCTCTTTGAATGTCTATGTGCGTATGAACTACCTACTGCCTTCTTAAAATACAGGTTCTGATTTAGAAGGTCTGAAGTGGAACTTGAGATTCTGTTCTTTTGACAAGTTCCCAGGACTGCTGGTCCATGAGCTATAATTTGGGTAGCAAGATTTTATTTTAATTTAATTTTTTATCCTCACCTGAGGACATGCTTACTGATTTTAGAGAGAGGGGAAGGGATGGAGAAAGAAACACTGATTGGTTGCCTCTAGTACGCACCCCAACCAGGGACTGAACCTGCAATTTAGGCATGTGCCCTGACCAGGAATCGAACCCGCAACCTTTAGGCATTTGGAGCAATGCTCCAACCTCCAACCCACTGAGCCACACTAGCCAGGGAAAGGGTAGCAAGATTTTAGATTGCCTCCTGTTGTAGACAGTGTTCTTAAGAGTCCTTCCTTATTTTATTTCTGTAGCTTGTACGCTTCCTGGGAAAGTACCTGGATAAACAGAAGAGGAACACAACCTATTTAGAACACCAAATTGTATACCATAAGGGAGTAGAAAAAAAGACCCAGGAGGAAGAAGACCCGTTTAAAAAGCCTGCTGAAGTGTCAGGTAAAGACTAACATCTGAAGGCAATGCAGCAAGTCTTCCCACTGCAGTAGATCCCAAAATCAGCTACTTAAGAATCTTAATCTTCTCCATTTGACAGAAGACTGCTTTTCTTCATTGTTGTGTATACAAATAAATCTGTTTTTGCATTATAACTTAGTGTAAAGAGATTGCTATTGGAGCACACACACAAAAAAAAAGGGTTAATTCCATCAACATGGGTTTGGCGAAAGCTTCCTGAGGACAGTGGGTGCATTAGACTTTAAAAAAACAAAGCCCTCCACCCCCTTCCCATGATCCCAACAACACTCAGATGCAGGGTCAGGATTTGGGAATTTCTACCAGTCCGGGTAGATATAGAGGGAATTAGCTAGTAAAACCTTAGTTCTCACTAATGCTTTCTGCCCCCTCAACTTATGTACTACATATATTAAGTTTACAAAATAGTAGGATTTTTTTCTCATTACTGTAAAGCTAAACTTGAAAACAAGAGATCTTGGTCTAGAATTGGTGACTCACCTGGAAGACTTACAGTGGCCAGGTAGCTGCAAGCCAGGTGCCCTTTCATAGCCCGGGGGATGCATAGGGAACAGCAGGGTACACAGGCACCTAAGACAGCGAACATGTGTGTGGATGTACCTGCCCCCTCCAGTGTGGGAGAGCTAGACCTTACTGGGGCAATTGCTTTCAGGGGCAGGAAATGAGCACACAAGCATGGGTGGCTAGTACCACCTGGGAAGAAGAGGGGCTCTGTAGGGTTGTGTTCTGGCTCCAGAATTTGTTAGCTCCATGGCCTTCACAAAGTTTTTACCTCACTCATTGACTCAGTTTAGTCATCCTTCAAGTGCAGTTAATAGTACTCAGTTCATAAAGTTAACAAAAGGATTAAGTAAATGAATGTTAAGTATCTAGTACAGCACCTACTCAGATTATATATTATAGTTTATATAATAGTGCCACTCTTAAACTTGAGCAAAGCCAATACATGAAATTTGCGTTAAGACAACAGATAACTGAAATTGAGACAGAATCTTAAAACATTTCATCTTTTTAAAAAATTTTTTTATGATTTCCGTTACCATTTAGACCCCTTAAGCCCCCCTCCCCCCAGCAATCACCACACTGTTGTCCATGTCCATGAGTCCTTTTTCCTTTTTGCTCCATCCCTCTACCTTCTAACCTCTTCCCCGCCACTAGCTGCCATCTGCTCTGTCTATGAATCTGTCTCTGTTTTGCTTGTTAGTTCAGTTTGCTCATTAGATTCCACACATGAGTGAGATCATATGGTATTTGTTCTTCTCTGACTGACTTATTTCACTTAGCATAATATTCTCCAGATCCAACCGTACTGTGGGAAAGGGTAACACTTTCTTCTTTTTTACAGCCAAGTGGAATTCCATTGTGTAAATGTCCCATAGTTGTTTTATCCACTCATCTATTGATGGATACTTGGGCTGCTTCCATGTCTTGGCGATTGTAAATGCTGCAATGAACATAGGGGTCTTATGTTCTTTTGAATTAGTGTTTTGGGTTCCTTCAGATATATTCCAGAAGTGGGATTGCTGGGTCAAAAGGCAGAACTCTTAATTGTTCGAGGTATCTCCATGCTGCTTTCCACAGAGGCTGCATCAGTCTGCATTCCCACCAACAGTGCAAAAGGATTCCCCTTTCTCCACATCCTCACCAGCACTTGTTGTTTGTTGATTTATTGATGATGGCCATTCTGACACGTGTGAGATGGTATCTCATTGTGGTTTTAATTTGTATTTCTCTGATGAGTAAGGACATGGAACATGTTTTCATATATCTATTGGTCATCTATATGACTCCTTTGGGGAAGTGTCTATTCAGGCTCATTGCCCATTTTTTAATTGGGTTGTTTGTTTTGTGTTGAGTTTTGTAAGCACTTCATAAGTTTTTTATATTAACACTTTATCAGGTGTATTGGCAAATATGTTCTTCCATTCTATGTGTTGCCTTTTTATTTTGTTGATGATTTCCTTTGCTGTGCAAAAACTTTTTTGTTTAAAGTCCCATATGTTTATTTTTTACTTTTGCTTCCCTTGTCTGGGGAGATATATCTGATACAAGCTATATGATATCTGATATAAATTTTGTATCTGATACAAAATTTATACAAGCAATGTCTGAGATTTTGCTGCCTATGTTTTCTTCTAGAATTTTAATGCTTTTTCAGGGCTAATATTTAAGTCTTTGATACATTTTGAATTTATTTATGTGTATGGTATAAGAAAGTGGTCTAGTTTCATTTTTCTACACATATCTGTCCAATTTTCCTGACACTATTTATTGAATAAACTATCTTCAGCCCATTGTATGTGCTTGCTTCCCCTGTTGAACATTAATTGACTATAAATGTGTGGGTTTATTTTTGGGCTCTATATTCTTTTTTTTTTTTTTAATTAATTTTTTTGTTTAATTAGTTATTTGCAGCCTCTCCCCTCCCCCGTCCTTTCCCTTCCCGTCCCACCCCCCCAACCTCCCTCCTCCACCTTAGTTCTGTCCATGTGTCCTCTACAGTGATTCCTGAAAACTCTTCTCCCCATTGTCCCCACCCCCCTCTCCCCTGTCTATTGTTAGACTGTTCTTAATTTCAGTGTCTCTGGTTATGTTTTGCTTGCTTTCTGCTTTTGTTGGTTATGATCCAGTTAAAGGTGAGATCATAAGGTATTTGTCCCTCACTGCCTGGCTTACTTCACTTAGCATAATG
>PVJI01016477.1:0-38173 GCA_004026765.1 Micronycteris hirsuta
CTATTCAAATTTTTCTATCTTTTCTTGAACCAGTTTTGGAAAGTTGTGTTTTTCAAGGAATTTGACTATTTCACAAAAATTATTGTGTTATATAAATATTTTCCCAATATTTATTATACCTTTAATGTATTTGGGTTAAATAATGATACCTTTTTCATTCCTGATGTTGGAAATTTACATTTTCTCTCTTGACAAGTCTTTATAGAACTTTATTGATGTTAGGATTTTCAAAAATCGACATTTAATTTTGCTAATTTTCTCCATTATTTGTTTGTAATTCATTATTTTTTTATTATTATCACTCCTTTCCCCTACCCTTTGGCATCCATCAGCTTGCTCTCTATATCTATGAATCTCTTTCTGTTTTTTATTCATTTATTTGTTTTTATTTTATTTTATTTTTTTTTAAAGATTTTATTTATTTATTTTTAGAGAGAGGAGAAGGGAGGGAGGAAGAGAGGGAGAGAAACAGCAATGTATGGTTGCCTCTCACATGGCCCTCACTGGGGACCTGGCCTGCAACCCAGGCATGTGCCCCGACTGGGAATCGAACCAGGACCCTCTGGTTCCCAGCCCGCGCTCAATCCACTGAGCTACACCAGCTGGGCTCATTTATTTGTTTTTAGATTCTACATGTGAGAGCATATACTACTTCGCTTTGTTTGTCTGACTTATTCACTTAGTATAATACCTTCTAGGTGCATCCTTGTTGTCACGGATGGCAAGATTTCGTTCATTTTTATTACTGAGTAATATTCCACTATATAGTCTTAATCCATTCATCTATTGAAGGACATCTAATTTGCTTCTATATCTTTTGGCTATTAGTAGTAACACTACAATGAACACAAGGGTGCATTTTTCTTTTTGAATTAGTATTTTTAAAAAATAAGTACCCAGAAGTGGAATTGCTAGATCATATGGCAGCTCTATTTTTAATTTTTTGAGGGCTCACATACTGTTTTCCACAGTGGCTACACTGATCTATAATCTCACCAACAGTGCACAGGGTTCCCTTTTCTCTACCTCCCTGCCAGCACTTCTTATTTATTGATTTATTCATGGTGGCCATTGTGACAGGTGTGAGGTGATATCTCCTTTTGGTTTTAATTTGTGTTTCCCTGATGATTAGTGACATTAAGCATATTTCCATATGTATATTGGTCATCAGTACACCCTCTTGGGAGAATCATCTCTTCAGGTCATCTGCCCATTTTTCATTGAGTGTCTTGTTTTATGTTAAGTTGTATAAGTTTTTGATATATTTTGGAAATTAACCTCTTATCACATGTATTACTGGTAAATATCTTCTCACATTTAGTAGATTGTCATTTCATTTTGCTGATGGTTTCCTCCACTGTGCATAAACTTTTTAGTTTGGTGTAGTCCCATTTATTTTTCTTTCATTTCCTTTGCTTGAGGAGAAATATGAAAAAATGATATTGCTAAGAGCAATGTCAGACAGAGAGAGAGAGAGAGAGGGAGAGATTTGTCGTTCCTGCATTCGCTGACTGATTCTTGTATGTACCCTAACCAGGGATCAATTCCACAACTTGGTGTATTGGGACAACGTTCTAACCAACTGAGCTACCCAGCCAGGGCTAAATGGTGCTAGTTTCTTAATAATTTTCCTAATCATTTTTTATTGGTGTGTAGACATGCAACAGATTTCTTTATATTGATTCTGTATCCTGAAACTTTACTGATGTCATTTATTAGTTCTAATAACTTTTTGATGGAATCTTTAGGATTTTCTCTATATAGTATCATGTCATCTCCAAATAATGAGAGTTTTACTTCTTCCTTTCTAATTTGGGTGCCTGTTATTTCTTCATCTCGTCTGAATGCCATGGCTCGGAATTCCGGTACTATGTTGAACAGAAGTGGTGATAAGAGCATCCTGTCTTGTTCCTGATCACAGAGCAAAGGCTTTACGCTCCTCACCATTGAGTATGATATTACCTGTGAGTTTGTCACTTATGGCCTTTATTACTTTGAAATATGGTCCTTCTACCCTCACTTTGCTGAGAGTTTTTATCATAAAAAGATGTTGAATGCTTTTTCTGTATCTATTGAAATGATATGTTTTTTGTCCTTTATTTTGTTAATGTGATGTATCATAGTGATTGATTTATGAATATGGAACTATGCTTGCATCCTTGGTGCGAATCCTACTTGGTCACAGTGTCTAATCCTTTTAATGTATTGTTGAATCCATTTACTAACATTTTTTTGAGAACTATTGTATCCATGTTCATCAAGAGTATTGGCCTGTGATTTTCTGGGGGTTTTTTAATGTCTTTATCTGGTTTTGACACCAAGGTAATTACGGCTTCATAAAATGAGTTTGGATGCTTTCCTTCCTCTTCAATTTTTGAAATTGTTTAAGAAGGATAGGTATTAATTCTTTGAATGTTTGGTTTTGTTTGTTTTTCTTTTTCTAGTTCTTTTAGATGTAGAGTTAGATTGTTCATTTGGGATTCTTTTCTCATTTCTTGAAGTAGGCCTGAGTAGCTAGAACTGCTGTTTTGGAGTTGTTTTTGCTGCATGCCTTAAACTTTGAAAAGTTGTATTTCATTTTCATTTCAAGATAGTTTTTGATTTCTTCTTTAACTTCCTCTTTGATTGATTGGTTGGTTAGTAGCATGTTGTTTAGACTCCATGTGTATGTATTTTTTACTGTTTTCTCTCAGTAGTTGATTTCTAGTTGTATGCCATTGTATTCAGAAAAGATGCTTGATATGATTTCAATCATCTTGAATTTATTGAGGTTTGTTTTGTGGCCTAATATGTGATATATTTTGAGAGTGTACCATGAGCACTTGAGAAAAAAAGTGTATTCTGAAGTTTGTGGATGAAATATTTTATAAAGTTCTATTAAGTTGATCACATTTCATGTGACACTTAAGGTCATTATTTCCTTATTAATTTTCTGTCCGGATGATCTAGTCATTGATATAAATAGGATATTAAAAACCCCCACTATTATGGTATCATTGTGGTTTTCTCCCTTTCTATCCATTAATAATTGCTTTATTTATGTAAGTGCTCCTATATTGGGTGTATAGATATTTATGATTGTTATATTCCCTTCTTTATTGAAGTTCTCCCTAAATTACCTCTATTCTACTCTCAAGTTTGGTAAGGATCCTTATGACCATTTCTTTGAATTCTTTATCAGGCAAATTACTTATTTCCAGTTCTTTAGGGTATTTTTCTGGGGATTTTTCTCCTTCATTTGAGAGATAGTTTTCTGTCTTTTCATCTTGTTCAACTTTGTAAGTTTGTTTATATTGTAATGGCTGAACCTGATCCTGTTGCGTTTTCACAAGACCCGAAACCAAAGTTTAAATCTTGGATACACTACACCAGTTATGAGTAACACTTGTGTAACGCCACTTACAAGTAACACTTGTAAACCCTTAACTGCTACACCTTAAAACCCTGCCCCCAATCCTGGATGGGAAGACATTATTTGAGCCTTGCCTCCTGTCTTTTTGCCAGTCAATTCTGGCACGAAGAAAAAGGCGCAAATAAAATTCTTTCTAAATTTTTTTCTTAATAGCTGATACGATAGCATTGGCTTTTACGTGCATCGTGCAGACAACTCTTGTTCAATAACGATATGAATTAGAAAAAAATAGCTGTATCTTCCAGTCTTAGGAAAGTGCCCTCGTGTAGAAGTAGGCTCTGGGTACAGTCTGTGTGCCAGGTGATTTTGGCGGGCTGGATGAGCCCAGCAGAGCAGGTACTTAAGGCATCCAGGGCCCTGGTCTACTGAGGCAGCTGTGGGTGGGGATGCCAGGTGCTTGTAGTAACACCCTGGCGATCCTGCCTGTTCCCTTTGTTCTGGGCCGCTGTAGGCTCAGCGATGTGTTTAGGAACACACTGCGGAGCACCTGGGTAGAGCTCCTGCCTATTCTTCGGAGGTGGAGCAGGACTTAACGGAGCTCACTGGCTCCTCCAACTCCAGAGAATTCCCGCAGTGCCCAAAGAAACTTGCGCGGCTCTCCAGACTTCTCCATCACCATCTCTAGTTTGCTGTAGCAAAATGGTCCTGTAGAGCAGAGACCTCCGGAGCAGCTCTGGGCTGGGAGGCCAGGTGGGCGTGGTGACACACTGTCCCTGCTTGCTTCTTTAATTCCAAGGCGGAAGGCTCCAGGCAATGAATGTGGCTGCGAACGAAGGTAGGCCAAAGGACTGAATAGGGCACAGGCTGCCCTGTCCAAGTGGAAGGACCGAAGCAGTGGAGCTCACTGGCTCCTCCAGGGAGAGTTCCCACGTCTTCTAGAGGCCCCCTCAGCTCCCCAGGCCTCTCTATGCCGTCTCTTCCTCGTTTGTTGTCAGAAGCTGTCCGTTCAGCATTCAGTTGTCTTACCGAAGTAGTTGCTACTTATATACGTGTACATTTTATTTTGCTCAGTAGAGGGGACTAGTTCAGCATTCTCCTTTGCAGCAGCCATCTTAGACCACTTATTTTTGCTTTCATCTTTATTACTTTTCTAAATTCTGTTGAATTTAATTTGCTCTTTTGGTCCCTATCTTCTTGCTGTGAACTGAACTGAATTGTGTGCCTCTAAATTTATATGTTGAAGCCTTACTTCCCAGTGTTCAGGAGAAACTGACCAAGTGGGCACCTTGTCGTGACCTTCTAGCCTCTAGAACTGTGAGAAAATAAATTTCCCTTAAATAATTTCTTTAGCAACCTTCCTCCAAATGTGGATGTGTTTTTTGTTGTTGAGTTTTAAATATTTTTAAATTTTTTAAAGATATCTTTGGATTATTTAGAAGTGTTTTAATTTTAAATGTTTGGTTATTTTTAGTCATTTAATTTATACCCATTTAATTATATTGATTAGAGAACACATTTTATAAGGTTTCAATCTACAAAAATATATTGAGACTTGTTTATGATAAAGCATATACTCTGTCTTGGCAAATGTTCTAAGGACACTTAGAAAAACAGAATCCTCCTATTTTTAGTGAAGTTGTCTGCAGATGCCCATTATGTCAGGTAACTATAGTGTTACTTAGATCTTCTATCTTGTTACATATTTCTTGGTCATATTTTCTTTTTTTAAAAAAAGATTTTTATTTATTTATATTTAGAGAGAGGGGAAAGGAGGGAGAAAGAGAGGGAGAGAAACATCAATGTGTAGTTGCCTCCCGTGCATCCCCTATTGGGGACCTGGCCCACAACCCAGGCATGTGCCCTGACTGGGAATTGAACCAGTGCCCTTTGGCTCACAGGCCATTACTGATAGAGAGGTTTTACAACATGTAAATATCATTATTAATTTGTCTTTTTCTCTCTTTAGTTTTGTCTGTTTTTGCTTCATGTATGTTGAAGCTCATCGATTAGTTGCATGCACTTTAAGATTGTTATGTTTTCCTAATTGCCCCTTTTATCATGAAATGTCACTCTTTATCTTTAGAAATACTTCTTGTCTTCAGATCTACTTCATCTAATATTAACATGGAGATAATATTGATGTGTATTAATAATTGACATATCTTTTCCATTCTTTTCTTTGAAATGTTCTGCATCTTCATATTTAATATGTCTTAGAAATGACATATAATCGAGTCTCCCTCTTTCATTCCGGCTTACTGTCTTTGCTTTATAATTGGAATATTCGTTGCATTTTCATGTAATGCAATTTTTATATACTTGAGTTTAGATCTATTTTGTAATTGTTTTTCATTTTTTCTTTCTAGATTTTGTTGTTGTTTATTGGCTGTGGTTCCTTGTGCATTGTACTTTATTTGTTCTGCAGGTGGAAACGCTGGGAGCTGAGGCTGAACATGGACTTAGAAATAATGAAGAAGGCATTATAAGTGCAATTCTAATAAATCTACATTTTATTGTGTATATATTGAAGAGTCATCAAACTTTCTATTTTCTAATTTTAAGATTTTCTTTTAGTAAGATTATCTTAAGAGTATCTGAATAAAGCTTGGCCTAGAAGGAGAAGGATTTGTAAGTAATCTATGGAAACAGTTTGTTAAAACATAGAGAGAGCTTAAAATTTAAAAATTCAAAATAAAGGTGAAGAAGAGAGTACACATTTGAGAAGAATTCAGAGGGGAAATTCTCAGAATCTGGCCATTGATAGGCATGGAGTTTTTGATAGTGAGTGTTTCTAAGACACTCAAGCTGTCATGAGAAAATACTTATTGATAGTATCATTCATTGAATGAGGTACAGTGGAAGGCAGGTAGACTTGAAGGTACCGTGAGTTTATTTTTGGACTTAATGTGTTTTCAGATACTTGTGGAACATATAACTGCAGATGTTTAAGTGTCAGAAAGATAGACAAGTGTGGATATTCAATGAAAGTTTTGGAGAGACAACTTTAGAAATCATTCATTTATAGGTAGTAATTGAATGAGAGAAGGATAACATTTCCAGATGAGTGTATAACCAGGGATTTATACACGTGTATGTGATCATGTGAATGTGGACATGAGTATGCATATCTCACTGTGCATGAAGACATTTTACAGTGTTGGGTACAACATGAAATCTAAGTTCTCGTTCCATATGAAATCAAACACAGTAAAACAAAATACACACTAAAAATCGATTCTATGTGAATCAAAATGGATAAAGACGGTCCTTCCCAGTTCAATCATTAGGTTTTATCTATGAAGTTAATGCTCTGCTTTCTTTACATTGCAACCATGGATTGGGGCTTTTCAGCTCCCATTCTGATTACATCCTTGAGAAGATTTTCAGTCTGCTCACGAGAAGTTAATTACCAGCATTACTGAGACAACAGACTAGCATCTACTTTAAAGGAAGAACAACTGTGCAGAGTCTATAACAACAGTGTCTTAACTTTTAATGGGGCAGATCCTAATTATATCCCATTACAGAAGGTTGTAAAAAATTTCGATACCAAAACTCAGTTATATCAAATGTTTCATAAATGAGGACTTTTAAATATTATCATGTATTTTTATTATAGCTGTATCTGAAATGTATTTTTAGACTTTAGGGTTGCCTACATTAGAGCTGTTCAGACAGTAGTTTTGCTGGTAACATACTAGGTTGGAAAGGGAAAAAGGAATTAGCAATCCCAACACTGAACAATTAAGGAATGAAGAGTAAGGTAAAAACTATACATTCACTGTACTAAATGACCTTCTCTTGTCTGGTGATTTCACGTGTTCTCACAGATGTTAGATGAACCACTTTACCCTAGAGGGCACAGATATCTGTAACTCGGTGTATTGCTTTTCTGCCACATCTCCAGCGCTCACAGACATTTAAACGTCACGGCCAGACTGGTTTCACAATAATGCACATATCCTTAAAGTGAAATTTTGATTATGTTTATGACTCTAGAAAAAATATTACATTATCATTCAAAAATAGCATTGCTTTTGTCAAAGCCTACAATGTTATTAAAATATTTTCCATTATCATCTTCCTACAGGGCAGAAATAAATAGACAAGGAGAATAAGTTCTCTCAGGAATTCTCTTTTCTCATTTCCTTGGAAAATTCACACTCTTCAGATGAAATGTATTTGTTTTTCGTTCAGGCTGCAGCGTTTCTTACCCCAATTCACTGGCATCCATTCTGCTAACTTTATGCTTAACTGCATACCCTAGGGCTGTGGGAATTTACGCACCCTCTGCCTACACCAGGTGCTGCAGGTCAAACCGTGCTTGTTGACAAAAAATGACACAGTGACATGCTGCCACAGTGCCACTTCTCTGCTCTCAGTCTGTGCCTGAACTGTTGCTCACATAAAAACCATGTCTACCTGCACATGGCGAGGCACTCCATAGACTTACCCGTGGAGATAGGCAATGGACTTGTTATACAGAAATTAGAGCGAATGCTTTCGGAGGCAAGATTGTGTCCCTTCATCCCGGCTCCTCCTTAGTACCTATTCCTGAATACTCAATACATTGTCCTACATATAATAATTGCTTACAATATGACAATGAATGACTGCTTCAAAAAAAAAAAAACAATTGATATTTTAAGGGATACTAATGTTATAGTGAATTCATCTCCGTCAATTTTTCTCAAACTGATTTGCTATTTGCCCTTTAAATGCCTTAAAATGTTGTTCCATATGCATGTTTATATCTTATTCCAAATAGTAATCTCTTGCACTTGCATAATTTTTTAAAATCCTATTTAATATTTTATTTGATTCTGACAACCACCCTATCTTCACTATAACATGAGTGTTTTAGAACCCAAATCTGTGTCTTATTTATCTTTGTAACATCAGTGCCTGGTTGATTACCTGACATTTTAGGTTGACATTCTAACTGCTGAATGGAAAAGTGAATGAATGACTAAATGAATGAATGAATCAATCAATTTCATTGGAGCATCAGGAAGCATGTCATTATGGCAGGCTTGCTCTTGAATTCAGCTTTGAAGGAGAAGTAGGCCAAAGGAATGCTACTTATAAAGGAAAGCAAATGAATGGAATAGATTAAGTATATTACTTTGGAGATTGCAAAAATAAACAAACAAAACCATTCTTGGAGGCAAACAAGAAGAGATTGAGAAAAGTCATTGATTAAGGATCAGAGTGAAGAAATGCAAATAGACTCGATGATGTTGGCAGTAGTTGAGGCATTTTGTCTCTAAAAAGTTGAGGTTAGGACAATGGAGAATTAAAGTCACAAGGACAGATGGATAACAAAGGAGAAGAGAGAAGAACATAACTTTCTGCTTTTTATCCCTATTGTTTAATAAACGGTCACTAACTTATCAGGTTCTATAGGTCAGAAACCTGGCTGTGATATGGCTGGGCTTTTTGCTCAGGATCTTCCAAGGCTGAAATTTAAGATGTGAACCTCACTGGGTTCTCCTCTGGAGCTCAGGGTCCGTTTCGTGGCTCATGTGGTTGTTGGCCGATTTCAGTTTCTTTCATGTGTAGGACTGAGATCTAGTTTTCTTACTGACTGTCATTTAGGGGTCACTCTTATCTTTTAGATGCAGGGGTGTCCAACCTGTGGCCCATGGGCCGCATGCAGCTCAGGATGGCTATGAATGTGACCCAGCACAAAACCCAAAATTTACTTAAAACATTATCAGATTTGTGTGTGTGTGTGTGTCTGTGAGAGAGAGAGAGAGAGAGAGAGAGAGAGAGAGAGAGATGACGTGTTGCAATGTATTTAATGTGTGGCCCAAGACAACGCTCTTCTTCCAGTGTGGCCCAGAGATGCCAAAAAGGTGGATGCCCCCGTGAGGGTGCTCTGAGTTTCCTGACATGGCTATCTCCAAACACTGTGATTTGTGTCTTCAAGGCTGGCTGAAGCTTGCCTGGTGCTCTTCCTGTCTCTTTTAGGGGTTTAACTGATGGGGTCAGGTGCACCCAGCTAACCTCCCTTGATTAGACCTTAACTATGTCTACAAAATCTTATTTTCCATATGCACCATAGCACTCAGGGATAGCCCATCATAGTCGCAGGGCTACCACTCTGAAGAGAAGATGGTATAGAGCATACACCAACCAGGGGGAGTCTTGGGGACCATGACAGACAGATTTCTACTTGCCACAGAGAGTGAATAATTAGTATGAGAAAGGGAGAAAACAGATGGCATCGAAAAGGAGAAGAAAAGGAGGAATTTCAAGTCTTCTCAATATTAGAGTTAGAACTGTTGATTCCCATATATTCTGAGAGAGAAATGTCAGACTTGGGGGTGGGGAGGGGTGGACAGAAGTGGTCTTTGAGGCGAAGAAAGCAGAGAAAGAAACTTAATAGTTACCCGGAGGATGATGGTGCCTTGTCAAGAGAAGAATTATAGGAAAGAAGTTAGAATGTTTACCTAGTGATCACATCAGGAGAACTATGATTATAAAATTACTGGGACAGCAGTGAATGACATGTTGGCAGTATTTCAGCTTCCAACATTAAATAGAAGTTTTAGAGGTGGGGTAACGCAGTATGTTTTTAAAAGAAATATAGTTTAAAATAAAAAAATCTCAAAATTGCTGGTTTGATTATGCAGAATTACAGTGATAAAAAGCATATGAATGCTAGTCAAATATGAAATGACTACAGAAAAAAAACAAAAATGAATGACTAAAAAGGCACTGGCAATGTCATAAGTTTCCATTAAATAAGAAAGAGGGAAGAGTGAAAAATATGAGGTAAAGCATTTAGAAGTTCCAAGTGTCATACAATGCAGAGCATTATTATTTGTGGCAGTGGCAGGTGCGTTGGTTGCCCTGGCTACATGTGAGACATCTGCTGGGACACTTTTCCCTAAGGAGAGAGGCTCTGGATGACATCTAGGGCCTCCAGAGGTAAACAGCCGAGTGTTTCCTATGTAAATGCCTAAAATGTGGAGAGGAGAAACAAAACGCACAGGTGCAGAAACAATCATTTAAACCAATTACATGACACGGAAGGGCGTATTTACTCCAATTACTCAGTCACATCTGCAAAGACTAAAAGAAAAGTTAAAAACAAAAGATATTTAGAATAAGGGTAAGAAAAGAAAAATGCTCACACATTTCGTAAAGGACACAGTTTGACTTGGAGGTTGTGGCTTAATGTCACGTAAGTTAGAGCCAGTGGAGCCTGAGGAGCTGACCTAGGAAACAATAGCAACGGGGCTCAGTTGGGGAAAAGACTGAACAGTGTCAGGGATGTGTGCATTATGGGGTTGATATACACTTCATTTCCAAGTAGAATTCTTGCTCTGGGAAACTAATATGAAGGGAAAGAAAACATAAAGAAGCCCGAGGAATGGTGACAAAGAAAGGAGAGGAGAGAGAGGCGCTGAAGAGGTCTCAATGCACTCCACGGAGCAATATGCATTAAAATAAGGCAATAGGGCCATCAGTGGCAGGCAGGCCGAATGAAAGCAAATAACAGAAAGAAAGAAAAGGACTACAGAATAGAATAAAATTGTTTTTCCTAGAAAGGCAGTGTTCAAGCCAAGCAAGGTTCCTAGTGCGGTGATGCCTTTGCTTTGCTGCTTGCCTCCCAGGCTCCGCTTCCCCTCTCAGCCAGTCCTCGGAGTCCCCGTCGTCCTCAGCTCTGAAACCTCCTTCCCAAATCTACCTTTTCTTGAGCAGTGCAAAACATAACTTGAAGGACTCTATTTTATCAGAACTAATTTTGAATTGGTTATTATTTGTTGTGGTTGGAGAGGGACCTAGGAACTAATTCAGATAACGATGCTGTCTGATAAAACTTAATGAGATTTCCCCTTAGGAAATTGTACATTTTGTTACAGTGGAGGGATTACCTAAAAGTGGGATTTTCAGGCAACAAATGGCTGATTTTAGGAGCCCAGACCTTCCCACGTCTATTAAAGTTAAGCTGCATATATAAAACAATAGTCATCCCGCTAATACAAGGAGCCCTGGCTGAGTGTCATGAAGTTTGGGGGGAAGAAATTTTGGATCTTGTGATGGTATATCACTTATCTGTGCCCTACACAGTATCAATTGTGTCATAGAACAGAGTCCAGCCTATAAAAGTGTTGCTAATGGTACAGTTTAAGTTGGCATCTTAATTTTGGGGGTACACTTTAACAGACACTCACTGAAGACTCTGCTGGGTAGCAAACAGTGCACTTGACATGAGGGGTGGGCACAATATTGAGTCACGTGTTCTGCTGTCCTGACGCTCACAGTTCAGCAGTTTAGCAAGCAAGGCAGTCCTATACACAACCACCATCTTTCATTGATTCTGAAACCTGCCTTTCATTTACACTGTATCTCCTCGAGTTGGGTGCTTTGTGAAACCCATGGCATCAGAATTTAATGGGAACCGTCTCTCTTAGTGGCATATAAAGTAACGGGGCACACTACAGTCAATCACATCTCAGATTTGAGAAAGGGAGTAAGTCTAATTACAAAGATACAAATGATACATGGATCTTACTAAAGATCAAGAGGAAAAAATGGGAGAAAACAAAAGTCAATCTTCACGAAGGAGATGATTCAATGGAAATTGATAAAAGCTCAAAATGATTTTCCTAGACAGGAGGGAGGAGGGATAGGAAGACCTTCTTGTCACAGGGAATAGCAAGAACATTTTACATTTTAATCTTAACAAAGTCGAGGAATCCTGTATGCTGGTTATAGAAGTCCTTGTAAGCACCGGGTAAAATGAAACTGGAAAGGTAAGTTGTGATCGGATAGTAAAACCCTTTTAAATGACATTAACTGTAGGTTTCTAAGCACTGGTGTGATATCATTTGTCTGATTTCTTTAGGTTTGTTTTTCTTTCTTCATGTCTCTGTGACAGTAAGCTTGTATTAGTTTTCCTGACTACCTGGCAGTTTTAACTAGCTTAAAGGAAGCCTGTAGAAGCATTAGCAGCACTCAAGGTTAAGTTTTCTTGTAAGGCAGGTATTGATGTGATTAGCTGGGCGACTCTTTACCCTCGAATAATGAGAAATACACAACGATGGAAAAGAACAGTGATTTTTTAAAAGTGATTCTATCAGGATGGAGTTTAAATGCTTTCTTTCTTTCCTGTTTCTGAGTTATCCATCCATTAGCCAGTTTGGTTAATGTAGGGTTTTAAATCTTTCCTTGGGGACTTCAGTGTACATGTTTTCTTCTTTCTTACCCCAAGAGATGCTGTCAGTTATTGCTGGTATTAATATTTTTTAGGACAGGAACAGGTTTTGTAATGATTCATTTATTTTTAGCATTTCCCTTTTGTTGTTGTTAATTCAGGAATTGAACACTCAATTAATGACTCAGGACTGACTTAGCTCTTAAAGTCACTTCTCTGGCGCCACTGCATGGCCAGGGTTACTTCTGTGTCCGAAAACCGTAAGAAGTGCTTGGTGTTTGTTAGGCTGACATGTTTCAGAGAGCTGACTGTCAGTACAGAGTAGTGAGTCTGGATGCAATGCTCTGCCCCAGGCTGGGCTGCAGAGAGCAGGGACAGAACTGGCTGTGGGTGAGCATGCGCTTCCTCTCCACGCTCAAAGCTCTAAGGCATGTTAACATTTTTGCATTCCATGCCCCGTTTGTTCTCTCACCAGCCGAGGTATTCATGCTAGTTATTAGGCTATTACCCTCCAGCTCCAAAGCCAAGTTCTACGTACTTCCTTATGCTGGCTATTTAAAAAAAAAAAAACAGAATAAAAATACTTTGATATCTGGCTTTTAATTAGTAGGTTTAGCCAGTAGGGGCGATAGAGGGAGCCTATAAAGCTGGAAGAGAAAGAACTTAGTCCCTCCTCTCTATTTCCGTTATGCTTGTTGTTCTTGTCACTGTCACTCCAGCAACACCTCTTATCCCCGTAGCAACAGGTCTTCCACAGCAGCAGGTGAACATCTTGAGGTCTGGGCCTCAGTCCCGTGGACTTCCCCCTGAATTTCTAAGTCTTGCATTATTCCAAGCTCTTCCCCTTTTCTGTAGCGGTGGTAGCTATTTCCTGATAACTTAGAGGTGTTTTGTTTTGTTTTGTTTCCCATCTGTAGTTACTTAGTACTTAGCCTAGTTAATTCTCTTTTGTATTGCAGTTTTTATCTCAAATTAAAAAAAAAAAAATCAATGGTATGGCTTCTACCACTTGACTGGGAACTGACTGATACTGTCTCCAAAATCTGCCTATAATACCTATATTATAGTGCTGAAGCTGGTTTGTTTTGAGTCTAGGACTCAAAGTCTAGGACTTTTACTTTTGTCAGAAAGTAAAATCAGGTAGGTTGGAGGGACAAGTCTATGCGTGTCCTCCCCCCGTTACTGATGAAGACTCCGAAGGTGAAGCCAGTGTAGGTATCGGCCCCGGCCTTTTCCTTCTGGGCAGGTTCACTTTGATTCGGGTTTTCTTCTCTCACAGAGAACGCCTTGTTTGGCGTTCTTACATTGTCTACAGTACAATTTGAGACTTTTCTCTGACATTGCTCAGAATAGGCCTGCATTAATGTCCTTTTATCTCTATTCCATGCTAAATTTATTATTATATTTTGATTTTAGCTCATTACATTGATATTCTCAATAGTTAATAGGCAGCATAAAATATTTGATAGTGATATTATGGTTGAACTGAAAAAACAAATAACGTCAGACAAAATATATAGCTTTTCAACAAAAATATTACAGGTAAACAATTGCCCTTTTTAATCAGAAGTAAATATAATATAGGAGACATTTAATATTGTTATAAAATTTCTTTATTCATTTGTGTAGTATCACTGCCACATACTTACGTAAAGCATCTGTTACATTCCAGGTGTTTTTCGAAATCCTGGAAACGTTTTAAAGAAGGAATCAGATATGTGCCAAGTGGGTGAGTGAAGCATGCCAAAAAGTAATTAATTGCCCCGAATGGGACAAGTATTTGAGTAAACACAGAACAGAAGGTGTTCACCCTTCCCAGCATGTGGGGAGGGACAGAAAGAGGGTTCAGAGAAGATAAAGTAGGTCATAAAAGATCTGTAGAAAGCAAAAAGGAATGAACGAATGTGTGGAGGCATGGTAAATGTGAGAAACCGCAGTAGTGGTCATTATTAGAACAGAAGTTGTAAGAACTGAAGGTATAGAGCAGAGGTGACAGTTGTTAAGGACAGAGAGGAAGCCTTGACAAGATCCTGGAGAGCTTTATGTCATTTTGCTTAGTAATTTGTCCTGTATTCTTCAGGGTTGTTCAACCCCGAGGCCTGAGGGCTGCATGCAGCCCGGGATGGCTATGAATGCGGCCCAACACTAAATCATAAATTTACTTAAAACATTATGAGATTTTTTTGTTGTCATTAGTGTTTGTGTATTTAATGTGTGGCCCAAGACAAGTCTTCTAGTGTAGCCCGGAGATGCCAAAAGGTCGGACACACATTAGATGCTTAGATGATAGGGACCCATTGAAGAATTCTAAGAGATTGCCATGTGGAGATTTGCGTCTTGGATAGGCGCTCCAGTGGCTGTCTGAAGAGTGTCTTCGGGAAGATAGTCTAGAGATAACGAATGTAATTAGGATGCTATTTTAATAAGTGTTTGGGAACTCAACAGCCATCTCACTAATATAAGCTTTCCTCCTTTCCTTTTCTTCATCTATATTCTTTTATATTTTATTTTAAATAAGTGATCTGGAGAGTTTTGTACTGTCACGTGCAGGGACTATGATGCATGATCTTTGCATGCCCAGTACCTAATGCGATGCTTGCCCCAGAGTAGGTCCTCAGTAAATGTTTATGAATGAATGACTGAGTGGACCCAAATTAAAGCACAGGCAGGGAAGCTAGTGGCAGCTTTTGACAATTATAACAACTGCTTGGTTGTGAAGTGTGAGGAAGAAGAGCAGACTAGAATAACTAGAGTTTCTGAGCAAGCTGGGTAAGTGGACAAATGGTGATGCCACCACGAGACTGAAAATGAGGAGGTCGGTGAGCTTGCAAGTAAATACTCAAGTGGTGTTTGTTTGTTTTTCCACTTAGCCATAGATAAATGCTTTAAGCCGACAATGAGTTTACCCTGAAAATAAAGCCATAGTGAGTTCCTGCTTCACTCCAGACAAGGGAAAAAGTAATGACGCCCTTTCTGAAGTTTTTGCCTATGCCAACCTTCCTTCAAGAAATTTTGGTGATACATATATATTTTTATATATATTAAATCTCAAACTGTCACTAGATTCTTGATATAATAATATTCTGATATGTTATTTATCTTCATCATCTCTTTCATTACTTGAGATATCAGTGATCTCTGCTAAAATCTTAACCAGCTCTGGAACATTGCAAAGTTTCTATCCTCATTTTCTTCAAAAACATACTTGCTTCCACTTACAATATTTAAGAGTTGAGAGTAATTCTTAGCCAGCTTTTTACATCTCGGCTCCAGAGGATTTCTGCACTCTGAGATTTTATTGCTGCTGCAAAAACACATATCTCTTACTGTAAAATGAAGAGTGAAAGATGGGACATCCTTCAAACAATTCATTCAATTTCAAGATAACACAAAGTTGAAGTTCAGACATTTTGCTTATGAAACCATTTATTAATATAGAAGCACAATAAAGTAACTAGTTTTTCAAATCAGAATTACCAACTAGAACAAAATTTATAAAAATAGTACATCTCTATCTTATAAACTTTAATTCAAACCTATTAGAATACAACTGCCTGATGGGGAAACTGAAGCAACTAGATTGTATGTCTTCTTCAAGTCCCTTCCAGTTCTAATTTCTTGTGCTTTCTTTTTTAATAATCTCAGCACTGTCCATCACTGCCCCAAACTTCACCTATAAAACACAGCAGAGACTAACTCCTAAATGTGGCAGTCTGCTGTAACAAGCACAGTATACTTCCTCTGCCTCATATGCATGAGAGACACCTTCACTAAAGTTTCATTGTACCCAAAATGTAGTGCCGTACTTAATTTTGGAGGTTTTTCTCCTCTGACTAGCCAGATCAGGGATATTAATTTCTCTCTTACTTCTTCTCAATGATAGTTTTCCCTAACCTTTTAATTATTTTTTAAGTAACCTTCTATCATTTAACTTCAAAGATGCACCTTTTCATATATCTTCTCTGACTTCCTTCAATCTCAGGGAAGACTCATTGTTATAAAATAGCACATTTCCAAAGCACATTTATTTAAAAGGTATTCTAAGTCATATAGGTATTCTTTTTTAAATTTGTATTTTCATAGTTTCTGGTAAGTAAAAATAGTTATATTGTGTTAATAAGAACCCCTTATCCTGTGGCGTTATGGATTTGCATGATGATCTCTCTTCCTGCCCCGATTTGTTTGCCCCACTCAGCTAAGGACACAAGGGAGAGGACCATGCACAGCAGTCAACTCAGGAAGTAATTTCAAAATCTTACACATTCAAAAATAAGTGTGGATCCTGGAAGATCGAGGCCAATGTGACTGACAATGATGTGGAATATAAATGTGTATTAGACAAGTCCTGTCTACTATGTGGGTGGTCCCACCCTTAGGTCAGGCAAGGCCTCACGCTTTTGAGCGTCCACATTGTAAGTACACGTTTGCAAAAATGCGTCAAGGACACGTGAGTGTATCTCTCACTTGAAATTGAGTACTCAAGTGTGGCAGAGCCCAATCTATAATCCCAAACATTCCTTTTCATGACCAACATGCTTCACGGGGAAGGAAAGGCCACCGCTCCAAACGGCATGGAAGTTTCTGGGTTGTGCTGCTGTCTGCATTGGAGACTCAGAGTGCCCAGGTTAAGAAAAATAAATCGAATATGGTAACCTGTTAAATATACCCTCTCAGATATGTAAATGTAGTAGATTATTGTTAACAAAATGTTATTTCCTAGTGGTGCCAAATGTCCGTTTTCTTTCTTCTTTGTTGGCTATTGCTGTTGATGGCTCTGAATAGTCGTATACTAGAGTGATATTCCTAACTGTTCCAAGGAGGGCCAGGAACCATTTCTCAATATTAAATGAACCATATTACTCTTAAATGTGTGTGTGTATGGGTTAGAAGTTACATGCATAGGCCTAATATTGATTTTTTTCCATTGTCAATTACATGGATATTGAACACTAGAATTGCAAATTTACTAAATTTAATAAAACAAAGATGTACTACTATATCAATTATTTTCAACTTTTTACTCATCGAAACATTGCCACTTCCTCTGCAAAACACCCAGACATGTCTAATGGTAATTAAGTTCATCGACTTTTAATATTTTAAGGCCCAATTTCAGGCATTAAAATAAACATAATTTTCTCCTTATCATTGTGAAGCTATATTTTGATTAAGGTAGCAGTGTGAGAGCTAGTTTCTTTAACAAATGTCTTTTCATATTGGAACTCACATTTTGCTGCCTCTGTTTGTGCTCCAACCGGGGTTCTAGGGACGTTTAGCACGAGCTCACTTACCCTGCCTTTATCTGCTGGAGACCTGCAGCACTGGTTTCCCAGTTCAGGACCTGGGGACACAGTGTGGGGCAATCTCTTAGTGACAAACTAGTACATTCTGTTTGGGTGTCAAAAGACAGAATTTGAGAATTCACAGAGACTGCAATGATCATCTCACACAAACCTTTCACTTCATGAGTGAGATTATTGAGACTGAGGGAAGTCACATGACTTTTTAAAGACAGACACTAGTTCTTGGAAAATGGGTAAACCTTTTCCTCCAGTGTATCAACTTATACATCAAATATTTTCTGAAGGCACATTTAGGAGATGTTTCTTCCAGGTTGTCTGATTCTCCAAAAAATACTAACTTAATAAAAAAGAATTAAATCTTACCATTTGCAACAGCATGGAAGGACCTAGAGGTTATTATGCTAAATGAAATAAGTTGGTTAGAGCAAGACAAATGCCCTACAGTTTTACTTATATGTGGAACCTGAAGAACAATATAAATGAACAAATAAAATAGAAACAGACTCATAGATGCAGAGAAAAAACTGATGGTTTCCAGAGAGGAAGGGGTTTGGGAGACTGGGTGAAGAAGATGAAGGGATTGAGAAGTGCAGATTGGTAGTTAAAATGAGTCATGGGGATTAAAGTACAGCCTACGGGATGTAGTCAATAATATTGTAATTACCATGTATGAAATATCAGGGGGATCACTTTGTAAAGTATATAATTATTGTACCACTATGTTGGACACCTAAAACAAATACAACAAAATAGTAAATGTAAAAAAATACTAATTTAAGAATGGAAACATAGCCAATTAGCTATAGAAGGAAAGAGGAAAGGAGGGAGGGAGGAACAGAGAGAGGGAGGGAGGGAACAAGGAAAGGAGAGAAGAGGAGCCAATAACATAGTAGCTTCACTTTTTGGAAATGCAGCATGGTCTTGCTGCTTCAGGAAAAGAAAAAAAGAAAAAAAAGCCAAAAATAACAAAAAGCAGAAAAAACCTCCCAGGACTGTCAGTAACATTGAGTCCATGTTCAGGGTTAGAAAATTAATTTAACAGCAGCTTAGATGTCTTGCCTTCATTTCCATCTGCATGTTACAAATTTACTTTTTAATGCAGCACAACAAAAAAGGGCAACTTCTGAAGCAAATTGAGATCATGCAGTCCAAAGCGCATCGTGTTACCTATGCATCAACCAATCTGAAACTGTCCTTCAGAAAATGAGAAATGAGGTTCTTTCATTTTAAAAAAATATTTACTTGCATATTAGGCATTTATGGAATTGTGAGATATTATGCCTTCCATCTTTCTCACTTCTGCTGTCAAATTTACATGAATGCCTTTCCAGAAGTCATCAAAAAGTGAATGTAAATAAAGAGGAAAAATAAAACAAAACAGCCAAGACCTGGGTCTCAGCCTTAAATGCTACTGATCCCAGCTTCTTACCTGCCATAGTTCGTAGCGGCTCAGGAAACAGGCTCTCTCATTTCTCAGGAAACTCTGCCCCCTCTTCTCACCTGTGCTGTACATTCCTTCACCATGAACAAAATCAAGCCACCGATGCGAATATGTAAAATAATCATGTTATGTGCTTGGTTAAAATTAATTGTGTTCTCGCATTTGCTATGACCATGTGTCATATGGTACTAGATAGATACTCCTTAAATATCTATCTAGGCTCATAAATCTCTGGTGCAAACCTCATTTTCTGGCTTGCGCTCTAGCCATTTGACTCGCAAACTTCAACCCTAAGCCACACACCTAGTCACCACCTCAAACTGAAGCTTCACACCTCCATACCTTGTCCCATGGTGCTTCATGAATCCCTAAAGACCCTCCTTAGTGGAGTGCATATGGCAGAATCCTTAAGCTTCAGATCACAATTGTATGTTGTTTGTTTGTGTGTTTTTTCTGTGGTTTTCCCTGACAAATTCCTTCATCATCTGTAATTTCCTGATGTTTTATGCAATTTTCTCTTGCTGTACTTACGCTGAATTTTAACTATTTATGGATCTGCTTTCCTGCTAGACTATGAGTTCCCGAGGAATAGGGAAGGACAATATTCATTTTTACATACCCAGCAACTAACTGGGCACCTGACATATATATACCCAATAAACAGTTGTGAAACTGAATGCACTCTTCCAGGGAGTCTATGGCTCAAAACACCAAGGTAGACATTACTAATGTAAATCTTTCCTAAGGGCAGAAGGTTTTTTGTTTTGTTCTATTTTTCAGGGGACACTGTAGAACATGCTTGAGGGCACTGAAGGTGAGACAAACATACAAGATACTCTATGACTCTTCCTCTCAATATACATTTCCAGTTATAGAGCCTAATTACACCATGCAGAAGAGAACATTCTTTTGGGTTTATTTCAATGCTGATGTAGCATTTGGCCAGTAGAGGGAGAAAATACAATACGAAATACAAGCAGCAATGTTGAGCTCTCTCCATTACAAATGAGGTGATTTTACATTTAAAAAAAATTAGGTCAAAATATGTATGACTTTGATCCAAGAATATGTAGTTATCCAAATAATCTTTATTAGCTCCCCAAATTTAAGGTCTTACCCTTATTTTTCTTTAGGTTGAAAGAACTCAGCGGTGTAGTTTAGTTGAGAGCCAGTAAGCTCTCATCTGAAATTAATGGAAAATTATGCCTTTCAGAGAAAGCTGCAATTTCCAGATGCTCATTCCTTCTCTCATTGCACACGAATGAAATGAACTGGGATATTTAGGCACTAGATACTCTATTGCATGGGACTGAGGGCACTTAGCGGAGATCTGATGAAGCAAGATGAAACTCCTTCTCCCCTGTAGCAACAGACATGTGTATGAGATGAGCTGAGGTGGGTGGGGGTGTGGGAGTGCAACGTGGTTGTCTGGGGTGTGTCAGGATCTATATTTCCAGTCTGCCGAATTAATGCCATGTGTGCCCGATGAAAGTGTAACATATCAAATGCATATTTAAAAGTAGGTAAAATGAAGAGGATTACTCAACATCAAAACCCGATTCTTCCCTGAACAATATAATTAACAGTTCTCATTAGTCAATGCCAAGTAAAATTAGATCTTGGAAACAACAAGACACAAAGTTTTAACACCCATTGCAAACATCTGTGGTTTAGGTAATAGTGCTTGTAATGAAAATAAACAAAGCTGAGTAAATATTACCAGCAGTTACAGAAAGTTTGTGATAAATTTTATGTGCCATCCTCCTTCCTGAAAGAGTAGAGACTATAGCACCATTTTCTCTATACTCTCTCTGACAATTATATGTATATAACTATATATATATATATAATTTGGCTTGGCTGCTTCTTCTTATCTCTTACTCTTAAATGAATTATTGTAGTGATTAAAGTCAACATTCTCCACCAATTACCCAACCTCCAAACCTGGACTTCATCCATAATACCTTGTTTTCCTTTACTCATTCATCCAAACATTCAGGAAGTATTATTGATTCTACTACCTCTATATGCTTCAGATAGGTACAGTCCTCATAAATACCATTGCTAGTAAATTATCTTGAACAACTACTACATTAAACCATGACACCAAGACAGGGAGTCATAGAAGCTCTACCTAATACATAGTAAGAAACAGGGAGGCTGCCAAAATGAGCAGATAAAGAAACAAGACCCAAATGAAAGAACAGCAAAACTCCAGGAAAAGAGCTAAATGAAATGGAGATAAGCAATCTATCAGATGCAGAATTCAAAATGCTGGTTATAAGGATGTTCAAGGAACTTTGTGAGGACCTCAACAGCATAAAAAAAGATCCAGTAAGAAACACAGGATATATTAATTGAAAAAAGAACAGTTAACAGGGAAACAACAAAAGAGAAGATGAAGCTAAGAATCAAATCAATGATATGGAACATAAGAAAGCAAAAAACCAACCAATGAGAACAAGAAGAAAAAAGAATCCAAAGAATACAAGGATAGTGTAAGTAGCCTCTGGGACAACTTTAAGCTGTCCAATATTTGTATCATAGGGGTACAGCAAGAAAAACAGCAAGAAATGGGAAGTTTATTTGAAAAAATAATGAAAGAAAACTTCCTAATTTGGTGAAGGAAATACACATGCACATCCAGGAACCACAAAGATCCCCAAACAAAATGAATGCAAAGAGGTCCACTCCAAGACACATCATAATTAAAATGCCCAAGGTTAAAGATAAAGAGAGAATCTTAAAAGCTGCAAGAGAAAAGCAGTTTGTCACCTACAGGGGAGTTCCCATAAGACTGTTTTTTCTTCTCAAGAGAAACTTTGCAGTCTAGAAGGGATTGGCAAAAAATATTCAGAGTCATGAAAAGTGGGGGCCTACAGTCAAGATTGCCCTATCCATCAAAGCTATCATTTAGAATTGAAGGGCAGATAAACAGCTTCCCGGACAAGAAAAAACTGAAGGACTTCATCATCACCAAACTATTATTATCTGAAATTTTAAAGGGACTTATTTAAGAAAAATGAGATCAAAACTATGAACAATAAAGTGGCAATAAATATATATCTATAAATAACTAAATCTAAAAAACAATGCAGACAAGAAGAACAGAGGCAGAATCATGGATACAGAGAGTATTTTGATGGGTGCCACATGTAAGGGTGCTGTGGGGAATGAGTTAAGAGGTGAAGGGATTAAGAATACAAAAAGGTAGTTACAGAATAGTCGTGGGGATGTAAAGTACTATATAGGAAATGGAGTAGCCAAAGATCTTTCATGGACATGAAGAATGGTGTGTGGATTGCCTGAGGGCATGGGGAAAGCTGAGTGGAGGGTACTAAGGGGGAAAATTGGGACGACTAATGGCGTAGTCAATAAAATCTAATTAAAAAAAGAAAGAAAATACCAATCTTTCCTACCAACAATATATGACTGATATAGTTTCTCTGCATCCTCATCAGAATTTGGTGTTGTTAATTTTTTTACTTTTGCAATTTTGATAGATATGTAGTGACATATTGTGGCTTTAATTTGTATTAATCTCCTAAATCACAGAGATTTTATTTTGTGTTTTTATGATAATTGTGTGGTTTTATGTTTTACATTTAGGTCCTTGAATCATTTTGAGTTAATTTTGGTATAATGTGTGATATTCAGGTCAAGGTTTGTTTATTTTTTTATTATAGATGTCTGATTGCTCCAGCACCATTTGTTAAAAGTGATATCTTTTCTCCATTGAATTGCATGTGCATTTTTGGTGAAAAACCAGTTGTATATATTTGTATAGATCTATTTCTGGGTTATCTATTCTGTTATATTGATCTGTGTATATAATCTTTAGTTAATATCATACAGTATTGATTATTGTATCTATTTAATAAATCTGGCACTTTCTTAGAAACAATAGCCATTGATAGGAACAGAAGGAAGATATGGAGTGAGTTGAAGGAATGTATGAAGTTTTTGGCCTTATGAAAGTCTTAAGAAATCAGACAGTAGATTTGAGGACATCGAGACTGAAGGATGTGAGTGTGAAGTCCACACGGAAGAGTCTGTAGAAAGGGCAGGTCAGAGAAGCAGACATTGAGAGCCGACTGCCACAACAGAGAGGTTAGGGCATGGATGCCCTGTGGACAGAGTCCATAGGGCTGTCATTTACTTAGATTTCATTCTTTTCCAGCATGCCCACCCATTCTAAGTAAATATAGCCCCTCTACTAGAGTGTTGTGTAACATTAAAAAGCTGCCTTGAGCACAGAATCTTGGTGCGCAGCCTAAGTCCAAATAATCGCTGGTATTCGCTCTTGACCAGGCTGATTCTCCAGCCTGTTCTTGGTTTCTACAACACAGCTCCAGCCACTGCCTGCATATTTCCTGCTCATTCTCTTTCCTACCTCCTTCCCTTGGCTCCTGTTGGACCCAAATCTCAGTAAATATCAGCTACCTCTGCAAAACACATGCATACCCCTTTGCTCCACATATAAAAACTTTATGTAAGAGACCCTTCTGCTCCCACAGATTGACTAATCCACCCACTACTTGCTTGATTTCTCACTTGGAAGAAGGGAACAAATCCAACCACATTCAAAGATAAAAATTTCAATCTGGATTCAAAGATAAACATGATGTCCAACATAAAATAATTTTAGATGTCTAGTTACCAAGAAACTTAAAATGAAATAGCTCAGCTTGGACTGGCATTGGAAATTTAAGCTGGTTGGGCAGTGACTGGCCATGACCTCCAAAGGTACACTTCCATGTATCTGGAACTATGACAAAAATGAAAATATTAATATTTCAGTTATATCCACCCCATTTTTATACTTTTTACATTTCATTGTAATTTGCTCCATTATTTGCTTTTTCCTTTTAGTCAACTCATATTTTTACTTAAATTTATTAATAAAATAAATTTTATATCCCCTCATTAATGAAATTTCAGTAGTTTCTCATAGGCTCCTAATCATTCTGATTGTAAATATTCATTACTGTATGACTTAAAATTATCTTCTATAACAGCAGGGGATCCCATATCAGAAATAGTATGCATATCACAGCGTCCTATCTCTACTTTATGATCAGCTAACTCACTCATTATAGACTAAATACTGGTGATTATCATATCTATATCATGTACAATTTGTACAGTGGTTTGCCTTGCCTTGCAGAAAAGACTTGAAAGAAATAATTCTCTGGCTTAAACTGTAGAGAAAAGAAATTGCCACAGTTTCCAAGTTCAGTCTTTGTAATTCTTGGATAGATCCCTCTTAGAGTGGACACAGTGGCCATAAATACAGTATCAATACCATCTTTTTACAGGCTGCCCTAAAGAGTTCGCCGCATAATAATGTTGGTGTCATGTAACCTAGAATACTATGATTTATGTTTCTGTAGTACAGTATTTATCTTGCACCTATATTTTAATATAAATGGCAGGGTGGAAAGGGGCAGAAAAGGGAAGAGGCAAAGAATCGATAAAGTATTATATTGGCATAGTGAAATTTAATGTGATCAACTTAACTTGTCTGAGGCTGAAACAGTATGGTTCAAGTGGCTATAATGAAAGAACCGCTATGAGGACGGAAGGAAGGCTAAGGAGGCGCAGGCACGGGAGGGAAAGGCAGAGTGACGCAAGTGGAGGGTGCAGATACAGACGCGTCTCAGGTCTTACACAGACTTCTGGGACATGCCAGAGATGTTGGTCACTGTCCTCGGGATAAGGGAAATAGACCAGCTTTTAACTCAGCCAGAAACTTAATTATAATATGGCCTGGAGATAATTCAGTTGTTTTCAAATCAGATCCCAATGACCAATTATTCCACCTACTAGTATTTTTCATCACCCATCAAATAAAAGCTTTTAAAATACTGCTGTCTGCCTACATCAGTAATTGTGGCTGTATTATATGTTTATTTCTGAGCTCTGGAATGCACATATGAGTCTGAATTTGAGAAACCATCTCAAATGAACATAACGAGTGAATTGTATCTTAGACCAGCTTGTGCTCGTGGACACCCTTTGATATGAACAAATAAATTACATTTGAAGAACCAGTTGGTTTCAACATTTCTTAAGGTCTTTTTTAGCCATAGTATTCTTAAAATTTATTTTTTGATTTGTGGGCTAAAGAAAGAAAATATTAATTTAGCTCTGTGGTGTTTTGGTGGTACGAATGAAGTTTAATCTTTTGATTGAAATGATTTAGATAGAAGCTAATATGTAGCAAGAAATCACATTTTCTTCTCTCACTGTACTTGGCTACATATTTACCACTCACAATGCTCAGTGCGTCTGTGAATCTTTAGGAACAACACTTGAGTGAACTGACACGGGATATATCATGCAACTTGGAGAAGTTAGCCGGTCTAAAATGTTTTGGGGCATGTTTGTCTGTGGTATTTATCAGCAACTTTTCAGGGGCCTAGTATAGAATCAGTATTTCAAAATACTATGGGTATTGCTCTCACTTCAGATAAAGCCAGGTAGGTTTTTGATAAATGACTAGTAGGTATTTGGAGAGAGTTATAATCAAGTAACAGAAATATACCCAAAGTTGAACCTGAAATACTCAGAAAGAAAAGAGAAGCTAGAATTTAACTCCATATAGGTCAGGGTCTCCAAAGGAATGTCTTTAAAAATTCTGCATTGTCTGTTTTTCTGCTTCCAGTGACTTTAGTTCCTTTTATAACCTGCTATTTCATCCCAGCTTGTATTTCAGTGGGACCAGAATCAGCATAAAGAGATAACAAAGGTGAAAAGGTTTCACAACTTTTTCTTTCCTTTTGTATAACATGAAGCTATTCTTTAGCCCTTTATCCAATCTGAGAAAAAAAATATAGGTCCTAAACATTTCAAAGGTTAGGAATTTGATGGACGAGAGATAAATATATTCTCTAGCTCCTGTGACTGGATATTACCCTGTGGGTGATCTCATAAGGTTATGGATGGGTAACAGATGCTTAGAAATATGAAATCAAGCCTGCCTAGAATTTCTGCTCACATTTGTTGTTTTTTTTTTTTTTTTTTTTTTGGTTAAGAAAACGTATCTCCCAGACTCTCTAGGATAGATGTGCTCCCCCCACCCCACCATAATGTCTGAATAGCCTAAGTAATGCCTGAAAAATAGCAATATGATTCAAAGGGAGCAGGGTCAGGGTCATGTTAGAGAAAATTCACCACAAACTACATTGTTAATACTTAAACTACTAAAGCTTCAGGGCAGATATGGCAGGGTGCAGTATGTACCTTCCATCATCATCAGATTATTCATATTCATGCATTCATATGTCTCTTCTCAAAATACATGTAAGTCCATCGTGTCACTTGATTCTTACATTTTTTAAGATCTCCACGTTCAGACAAGCCTCAATCATAAAAGAAAAATTGTCTAATGAGAAGTTAAAATTCCCTTGGAATCAGTGCCCTTTATGTAACTTCACGGGGAAATGGAAGCCTGTAATTGATTTTCAAATCTGCTTGGGGACATGGCTTTGAGTGTATCAGGATAATGCTCCCTGGAAATCTGTGGCTAGTATTATAGCTTGAGAGCTAAACCTTTAAATCCCATACTAAAACACCTCGACTCTGGGGCAGATAAACTAAACTTGAGAGATAACAGCACAGCATTGCATTCTAGCATTCCTTGAAGCAACTGTGAGCTCTCCCTGGTGCTGACTGGGGCCTGTGAGGAATAGCTCCAATGGCTGGAATGTCTGAGTTTGCTCTCCTGAGATAAATATCTCCACGGCTTTGCTCCTGGGTATTGGTTGGGTCCCCTGCTTTTTCTCCACGTTGCAGCTGCTGAGGCCAGGAGGTCCAAAGTGGCCTCTTTGTTTATTTGTCTGGTGTCTGGGATGAGCTGGTGAGAATAGGTAGATTTGGTTAGACATTTTTTCCTGTCCTTGGGGCCTCTCCATACAGCTAGCTCATAGAATGGTGGTCTCTGAGTAGCTTTCCATAAAGCATCTGGTTTTCCCCAGAGTAACTGTACCTTGGCTGGGCAGAAGCTGCATTATCTTGGTCAAGTAAGTCATCAAAGTCAGCCCAGATCTAAGGGGAGGGAAATTAGATTCCACCTTATAATGGGTAGGTTTGCAAAGAACTTGTAGTGCCTTTAATATAGTATTTATTAAAGTAAAAAAATTCATAATGAAGTTATAGATACATTTAATTCTGTTCCTCTCTTATGTGCTTTGGAAAAGCCAATAGATTTTTCTGTGCTTCTATTTTTTTCATCTGCAAAGTAGTAGGAATAATTCCTACCCTTTTCTACTTGTCAGAAATAGTGACACAATGCAAAATATAAAAAATACAGAGTGCACTGAGATAGTCAAATAAATAGTTACATAAATAATAGTCAATACCATTATCTTTGCAGTAAGACAGAACTGAGTTTAACATAACTCTGCCAATTACTTTAAGGCCATAGGCAAATCAATGAATATTACACTGCCTTGGTTTCCTCACTTCTAGGATAAAGAATGATAACAGAGCCAACCTCATAGAATATAACATTTAACATGCTTAACGCAATTCTCACTGCATACCAGGCATATAACGTTAGTGTACAACTGTTATAAGCTCCTCCTATCAACTGTGAACTCATGAAGGTGAATCTTTGACAAAGCATGTAGGACCACCGTTGGATATACCGATAAAGGCCAGACTCTATTCAGTAGCTGGGAGATAACACTTTTGCAAAGGCATTGTGCTGTAAAGAATTTTGTTTCCACCTCTTATTTTTCCAATTTGTGCACAATGCACTTCTTGTTACTGAGAACTACCAGTAGGGAGGCTCAATGTAATTAAAAGATTGATCTTCTGGAAACAATGCTTAATAACAGGCATGAAAAAGTGAGAGCAGTTCTGCATTTTCAAACACTGTCCTCAAGTTAATTTAACCTGAGCTGTTTGTGAACCACCTAGAAAATCTAGAATCAATATGTCCAGGCTTAAATCAATGGGCCAGAGAGAAGTGGAGGCAAAGTCTGATTGGCTAGTTTATTCAGATCAGCAGAGCCTTGTGAGAAAAGCCCACAGCGGAACATCCACTTTGTGTGCTCCAGATGCTAAGAGTTCAGACATGCCAGGGCAATACTTTTGTATTTTACTTGTTCTCTAAAGGAAACATTAATTTTCATGAATATGTGTGTATGTGTATGTATGTGCTTATGATATACATAAAATATTTTGTATATTAAAAAGTCAAAAAGTGAAAGTGGTTCTAAGAAAGTTTTTCCTTCTTATACTTCAAAACCTACTCTCTGAGCAACAATAAAAATGAACCTTGAATAATCACCTACCACATTTGTTTCAAACGTTCTTCACCTAGGGATATGTGGGATACCACACTTTCATTACTATCCTTTTTTTGGTGATGCTGAGAGTACATTTATTAAAGCTGGGGACAGTGGACAAAGGGAGGACTTAGGATGAAAGAAGCAACAGGAGAGCCTAGGTGGGTGGCTTTGGCTCTCTAGGAATGTTATAGGGAAGAAGAGAGCCATGGTGGGCTACTATCAGCTCACTGAGAAGTCAGAGAAAACAGGCCTTGGGGAAAGGTTTGGGGGTTTTGCTGCTCACTGTTCCCTTGATTGCAAGTCCCATGGTGACTCCCAGAATTTTTTTTAAGCATGTGCTGGAGAGAAGGGCATAGACACGCTCCAAGGAGGATGCACCTCCTTACTACCCTTTTTTAAAAAAGATTTTATTTATTTATTTTTAGAGCGAATGGAAAGGAGGGAGAGAGGGAGAGAAACATCAATGTGTGATTGCCTTTTGTATGCCCCCTACTGGTGACCTGGCCCGCAACCCAGGCATGTGCTCTGACTGGGAATCGAACCATTGTCCCTTTGCTTTACTGACCAGCACTCAATCCACTGAGCCACACCAGCCAGGGCCTTACTACTCTTTTCATGTATTTGTTTTATGCTCTTTACCTATGCTTCTTGGCTGGCTTTTCTTTGTATTTGATTTGCCCTCAACACTGTTTCAATTCTGTTCTATCAATCTTTGATAGTTAATGATTTTTGTTTATAAACTATTTTAGTTCGATATTCATTGAAAACCAAGGATAAGGAAAGCTTGACACAAAATGTTACATTCATTCTATTTTCTTTTTACCCAAAGTTATAGCCTCCTGGACATATGTTTCATTTTTCCTACTCTTCCCAATGAAAATTTGCTGTAAGGACACACTAAGACTTACTTTTAAGCCACTAATTGTTACCTGTAACACAAATATCAGTAAGTCAAAAAGAAATAGAGGTCAAACAAATTTCCTGAGTGGTTATATGATTCAAAATTCCCAAGAAAGATAAGAACCAGTGAAATAGACCTTGTCTTTAAAGATAACATACCATATGTCCACTCATTCAAACAACTTGATATTCACGTGAAGACAAACTTCTGTGAGGATTGGAACAACTGACTAAGTATTTTGAAGCTGTGTTGTGCATACCCACTATGCGGCAAGATCCTAGCCACCAAAAGCATCCATCTTTTCAAGGTCAATAGTATTTGAGAGTGGTAGATGGACTACAAAAATACCTACTTAATCTCAAAGTTAAAGGAGAACATAGCTCTCCATTAGAGTTAAACAAGATCGACACTTTGACCACTTCTTGATAATTCTTCTATTTAAACGGGTTGAGCAGTTCTGGACCAACTGTGATAGGTTCACCTTGTGCTTCTGTAGCAAGTACGTGTCATTGAATGATGTTCCCACAAACAAGACAGCAACACTGGGCATTTGGTGGTAGCACCCTATGTCTCTTACCTGAATCCCATCCCTGTGAAAGAGATGGTGATGGTTTATAAGGTGCCACTAAGCAGTCCTCCTTAAGAGCTCAAAATAAATCTTTGAAAATGATAGAATGTAGAGCCACTGTATCGATCCTCCAGTAAAAATAGCAATAAACTAAAGAAGTCTTTTTGAATGCTTCTGGTTTGTGATCTTTCAAATGTTTACTGCTTAGAACACTGTGCTTTTACAGTTAAACAATAATGATCTGTTCCAAGCACAGAATTTAGAGCAAGGCATTTTGGGTCTGAATCCTATGTCTGAAAATTACTGGCTGTTGTTCTTGGTCAATCAGTCAATTATACAAAGTTTATTCATATGTAAAAGTGAGAGAATGGGACAGTTTACATGATCATGAGAATTTAAAAATGTGATGTTTTACCTCTTTAACAGTGTAACATAAAAGTGTGCTGGGCAGCTGGGAAAACAGTAGAATTATTATAAAATTAAGGATACTTTAAAGTTTTGAGCTAGTATTTCCTTTAATATGGATGCCACTTTTACAACTTCCCAAAGCATTATCTAGCCATAGCTCAAAAGAGTACTTGTTCCTCTGCAAGGCAGTCTGTTCATTGTAGAATAGTTACAACTGCTTATTTCTGCTGATTCCTACAGATTCCACTCATTGGTTCTGATTCTCTTTGTGCAAAATAGAATATGCTCCACCATCTACATGACAGCCATTCCAATATTACTTTCCTTCCTCCATCTGGCCTGGACTTTTTTTTTCCTTCTCCATTCTTAATGTTCTGATTTCCCTTGGTCATTACTCCAACTGTGAGGATGCTAAACATCTATTAATCTTTTTTTTATCTTTGAAAACGCAGCTTCTTTTTTAAATTTTTATATTACTTTATTGTTGTCCAATTACAGTTGTCTGCATCTTCTCCCCTCCCTCTCCCCACCCCCTCCAAACCCACCTCCCTCTCCTGCCTCCTTCATCCCCCTTGGTTCTGTCAACATCTCATAATCTTGATACTCCTGTCTTGAACCTCTGCTTTTCTCAAAATGTGATACAGAAATCATCATAGTATTTGTATGATGAAATTACAATGGGTTTATCACCTTCCATGATTTGAACTTTATTCTCTGTAGTAAAGACATTTAAGTTTTCATTATTTTTAAAAGCATATACTTATTTGAATTATGTTGAATTTGTGATTGACTAAATCATTCGATTTTTTCCAAGATAGGTCTCCTTTAACTTGTAACCATGACATTTACTATCTGAGTTTAAATGTAGGACTTTATATCTGTCTGTGAGATTTAGTGTATTGAATTTGAATACTGACTAGTTGAGGTCCATGTATATCCTGGTTCTGTCACCAAATGTTTTCTCACACAAAATCACTGGCGCATTGTATACCCATTTGGTGAGGATATGTGCACTAGGAAAGCTATTAGGCATGCCTCAAAAGACTCCCTCTAAACAATGCTTCTTAACTGAGGGGGTACGTTTCAGGGGGAGATATTTGGTAATATCTGTACAGTTTCGTTGGCACGCCTGAGTGGGGAGTGCTATGGATATCTCCTGGGTAGAGACCAGGGATATTGATGAACAACTTACCATCACAGGAAAGCCTCCCCCAAACAATTGTTCTGCCCAAAATGCTAATTTTGTTAAGGTTGATAGGCATAATACATACCAACTGGCTAGCATAGTACATATCAATGTGCCGATTGCCTGTAAGTGGAAATTCACTGAATGTGTCCACCTTGCCTAATAAAATCATGAGAAACTAAGTTGCCTTGCAGTCAAGATATAAATAACTTCTTTCCGATGTGTCAGTGAATCTATTGAGAAAGGATTTGGTTTTAATTTGTAATGCCATTTATTAATTATTATCTCTTCTTTTAAAAATTGGCCACAGAGCATCTATTTTTAAAAATAATTCTAATTTTGCTTTCAAGCTCATCACTGTAGAATTTGAAATGTCCTTTGAGTATTACTTTTAAAATCAGGGCAAAACTTTCCTCTTTGATTCTCCTAATATTACTTATTATTTTCTAAAAATGTCAAAATAACTGGTATAATTTTGTGATCATATTAAAGATCTCTAAACTGTATTTAGCCTTGACATAGACAGATAAACTTGTGCAAAAGGGATCTGTAAGTCATTTACTCTTCACTTACTTTGAGCATCAATTCTCACGGCTACCCTATGCTTTGGAATCTGATTTCAAGAGGCTTCGGTGTAAGTGTATGATTTCTGACCTGCTTAGCCCATCTCAGAGTCTCCAATAAGTACTCTGTTATTTTGTATCATTTTCAGAAGGCCACTATAATGGATTTTTCCTTCCATCATTCAATAAGCTTTCTCAATATCAGAAAGCTCTTCAGAGAGGTGATTCCAGGGAGCATTGGAAGAAGCATGGGGAAAGTGACTTAGGGAGGAGAAAGAAGCCCATTAAGGTTGTATTACAGGTAGGTTATTGCTATGGGCAATAGAGGCTTAGTACTACTTGGGGATTCTAGGAGACAGTGTTGAACACGCTTCAGAATCATTCTGCCTGAGGGAGGGCTAAGGAAATTGGGATATTTATCAACAACTCCTGTCAGTCTTTTGTAAAGGGGTTTCTAGGGGTAGAGGTGATAATGCCAAAGTATTTTGTGTGGTTTTGCAACCTGACTGTGTGCTGTGGTCCAGAGAAAGCTTTCAAGCAAAGAATTGCAGGTGTTTTGCAGCTGGAAGCCTTTCGGTTCTTGTGCTCCAGAAGGGTGAATGCTAGGATATATGAATGGGTCCTCTGCTGATGTGGTACCATTTCTCATGCATTTGCGACTTAGTATGTTTACTTAGATTGAATGCATTCAGTTCTCTGTTTAGGAAAATCACTTCTGGATTGAGCAACACATTTTCCAAAATGCCATGGTTCTACTCTCAGGGAAGAATCTTTATTTTCCCTGTGGCTCTGTGACGGTTTTCTCAGAAACACTAGTGTCTGTCCATCTCGAAATTGTTTCTTACCATAACTGCAATGGCCTAGGAACATCGATCCTGTTCTCAGTTCTAGTGGGAAAATTCATCTCAGCGTCTATCACATACAGCAGCTTAGATCCAAGATCCAGATACTAGTCTCCTCAAACATAACTGAGGACCGTTGCGCAGGTGGTAGCTCCTCTCTGTGGATGGGGAAAAGGTAGTCATGGAAATCAGATTCACCTGTTTTCATTGTCCATATGTTCTTTCCAAATGACTCACTTTGTGTTCACCACCCACTGCGAAGTTGTCTCAGATGCCTGTCATTGGCTGGGAGGGGTTGGGGGTAGAACATATGCCTTCCCTATCTGTAGAAAAAAACACACAGAATGAACTTGGAAAAGGTTTAAACATTTCTTTACGTCATGCTCCCAGTGATAACTTTGAGTGTTACGTAGTCAGGACATGGATGGAGGAGGAGGTGCCTCTGGTATGGCTGCCGTACCCACATACACTAGTTGTCATACGAGATCACACCTGCAGACAGACACATCTGGCCTGTGCCTGTGTGGGTTTCCCTTGTATGTTGGAAAGTATCCCATAGAGATGCCCTCTCACTTCTTTATACCCTTTGCATTTCCTCTTGAGTCCTTTCAACCTCATTGTCTTTGCTCCTCCTCTGACAGGGAAAGAAATCTTCACGGTATGCAGTATGGGTTCGAAGGCATGGCCATTATGGGTTTCTGTAGGGGAATGCTTCACGTCCTGCACATGGGGAAAAAACAGGTGCAGGCTTCCAAGTATCTTGTAGTACAGATGGAGTTTTATGTTCTCCCTCATCTATTTTTTTTCTTTGTTGGTCCCTACGTATGGACAAAATAATCAGACATCATAGTGCATGCGTTATGCTCTTGGCAAACACCCTCACAAGATATCTTACCTGTTCACTTAATATTGAACAAATTATGCTAGAGTTTCTTCTTATTGACCTTCAGTCATGTTACAAAAACACCTAGATTACTTTTTAAGAAGCTATATTCTATTATTTCCCCAGCCCCTCGTTCCTCCCTGTAGAAGGAAGGAATTGGATACCACTACTCCTAGGTGGCTTTAAAATGTACACTACCAGAGAGCTCTGAACTCGACCACACCATTACCCGTGATGTGTCCTCATTTATTCCTCTTAGATCTTATTTGTAAATTGTAATTTTTTTTTTTAGAGTTTCTATTCTACTTTTAGAGTTTCTCATTTATCTTTTAGCCCTATTTAGCTCTAGAATGTCTGGTTTCTAGGTAACACATATATTTTCTCTGCATTAAAAAATAACTTATTTTGCCCTGGCTGGTGTAGCTCAGTGGATTGAGCGCATGCTGGGAACCAAGCGGTCCTGGTTCGATTCCCAGTCAGGGCACATGCCTAGGTTGCAGGCCAGGTCCCCACGAGGGCCATGTGAGAGGCAACCATACATTGCTGTTTCTCTCCTTCTCTGTCTCCTTCCTTCCCCTCTCTCTAATAATAAATAAAAATAAAAATTAAAAAAATCTAAAAAAAAAATAACTTATTTTCTCCCAATGCTCACACCACATGTCTGACCTGCCCCCAAGGTTCCTTTTCTTCCCTATTGTAAATTTCACAAAATTTCCTGTTTCTTGCATCACCACATCAGTACCTCATTGTCTCTTATTGGTGAAAATTAAATCCAGAATACCAACTGACTTGGTTGCCTTTCAATATTCGTTCAAATGATGTCCTTTTGAGAAAATGAAACTTTTTATAAGTAATATAAGTAGCTAGCATTTTGACACCTTGCTTGGCTTTGTGCCAGTTTTATTCCCCATACTGGTAAAACCTTATTTATTCTTCTCCACAGTTTTTTCTTCTCTACACCTTTATCAACATCAAAATACCCTCACCGTGCTTCAGCATTAATGTTCAAAATAGCTTGATTGGGCAAAACTTTTACATAGACAGACATTCGGCTTATGATAACTTCTGATTTTAAAATTTAATAATTTGGAGTTGTGGATAAGACTGTGAAAATAATCATTTGTTGTGAACACTGAAGCATGTAGTTCAGATTTTCTACATGGCTTAATAGTTAATGATTATTGACATTTGTGGAGTGTTTTATGGTTTGCAAAGTACTGTCACAAATACCATTTCATTCCATTTTTACAGTAACCTTCTGTATAGATAATGAACATGATATGTAGATAATACCCAAAATAAAAGGAACAAAATGGTTTCAGAAATCATTAAATGAGTTCATAAGTATTACTCAGAAAAAAGTTAGCTAGCCAAATTAACTAGCCAGCTCTGAATTATATTATATATTTTTTATTTTTTTATTTTTATTTTTTAATAATTACTTTATTGTTGTTCAATTACAGTTTGAATTATATTATTTTTATTTCTGTTGCTATGGGGATGTGGAGGGCATTGTGGTTAATGGAAATCCATGCTCATTCACCAAGATCTTTCTAGGTTTATCACATTACAAAACATTTCTTGGAGTAATTGGCAAATGCACGGTTGAGGGTTGCTAAAAAAGGACAGAAGCCTAAATACTCAGAAATGAGTCAGTAACACGCATGTGGGTCTCAGCGAATAAAAAGGAAGTTAAGGAGAGAATGATGAAGCAAAGAATGTAAATGTAACTACACATTTGAGTAATGTGTTGGTTCTAATGATACTCTTGTAACCAGCACATTCCAATCTATTATTGTATTTTATCTTTACAATCTTCCTGGCAGGTAGATGCTATTGGGATTATTATCTATCTCCATTTTGTAAATTATAACAATGAGAAACAAAGTTTGAGAAACCAAATGTAAAGTGACTTCGGGCAATGAATCGATACCTCATATATTAGGTCATGTCTCTCCTGAAACCTGGGGAACTAAATTTAGTATCGCAGATTACAAAAGTTGAAAAAAAAAAGACTTTTAAACTCCTTATTTTATAGATGAGGAAATTGGGTCTTAAAAGTTAAGAAGTGACTCACACGAAATTGCACTGCCTGTTAGCAGCAGAGCCGGGACTGAAACCTAGGTCCCCTGGCTTTAATTCCCATATTCTGTCTCCACAGCCAAGAAATATAGACTCCATAAGCAGAAAACAAAATATACCCATTAGTGATGCCATCATTACTTTTCCAAACTTGATTTCTTTTCAGCTCTCTGATGTAAATCTTTCATCTGACCTTGCTATTCATCAGCTATAATTATTGCTTTGAAGTTGGTGGCAAAAGGGCAATATCTGGCATGTTGTTGTTTGTCAACAGATTTTATTTTGAATGAATGACTCAATTAATATAATTGATTTGGCACTGGTATTTTTACTAATATTTACATATTATTTATCTATGTAGCTAATTTTCATCCAATAAAAGAATTCACTTTCCTTTCAGCAAAAAAGAAAAAAAAATATGTGTAGAGGCATTGCCTTGTGTTTAAGGACCATGTAATGGAAGCCCATATTTTTACTGTTCTCTGAATATGCATTAAGTATGTGAGAATGAAAACTAACTGAGGGAAAATCAGATTTATAGTGTCTATCCCATACTCATGCGAGGCTCAGGCTCGTTGAGGAGAACAGAGAGCTAAGTCACTCACATATTTACATTTTTATCTCTTGTTATCTTTTATTTTTTTAGAAAAAGCACTTCTAGCTGAAATGCTGTTTGTAGGAATTGTCCTCAACTTATACATGTTACCAACACAGTGCAAATGACTGGCAGTGGCCTTTGTGGCAGTCCACAAGAACTGCATTACCTCTTCACCCAAACACACACACACACACACACACACATACACACGCTACAACTTGATATTTTTCATTAGGAAAATATGGGATGACTCACCCATATTGACTTTTAAAAGGCTTTTATAATGAAAGAAACAGTATTCCATGCAAAAGACATTAGAGAAATGATTCAGGGAGGGACAAAGAATAGCAATGTATTCTTGCCCTGGATCTCTTCAGGGCTGCATGTGACATCAATGAGTGTCAAAAAGTAATAGCCAATGACCAATATACTTTTTTAGCCTCTTGATTACTAGCTTTTGGAAAAAAAATTCTTGCTTAAACTGACCAATGAACAACTATCCAGAGACCACTTTAGTTGGTATCCTTCTAATTTGGCACAGATAGTTAAAAATAACCCTCCCAAGGATGGTTGAAATCACATGGTTCAGGCTGGTATACAATGATAAGACCCAAGAGGATATGGCGGGGGCAGTATGCTACACTCAAAATAAATATAACTACCAGAGAGGATCAATGAAGTCAAAATTTGCTTTTGGAAAAGATTCATACATTTTATTTTATCATTTTTTAATTAATGCTCATCTACAGTTGTCTCCATTCTCCCACCACCACTTTCCCCTGCCCCACCAACCCCCACCTCCCATCCTCAACCATAGATTTTAAAACTTCTCGAATAGCCAAGGTAAAAGAGATCCTAAAAAATGATATTAGGAATCTTTATAAATGGAGCTAGAATTATAGATACTGCAAAGGTAAAAAGATATTATGGATATTAGTTGCTTTGTTCATTCCACCTAAGTTTTCACATTTACTAATAAACATTTCCAAAGAAATATAGCTTAACAAAATTGGCTCAAAAATTCTGAATTGATAGTAACAGTTAAAAATGTTGAATAGGTAAAACCTTCCCCAAAGGGGAAAAAACAGACCCCTATATTTGTCAACGAGTACCAAGCAAGCAAGTAACAGATAATTTCAAATGGAGGCCTGGAGAGAAATGAAGAAGTAGTCGTGGGGAGTGATACGAGGTGGGGTTGAAGAGTCCATGGGGGCAGATTATGCAAAACGTTGTAGGCCATCTTTAATGGTTGAGATTTTATTCTAAATTAAACAAAACAAAATTAGTAAATAAACAAGAGGCCGTGGTAGAAGGAGATGAGGTGGAGACAGTGGAGGTGGAAAGAAAAGAATGGATATTTTAGAGATAAAATGTAGATGACTAATGGATCTGATGTGACAGATGGTGAGGAAAAGCACAAAGTGAAAATGATCCCTGGGTGTTTAGCAACTGGGTAAACAGTGAGGCCATCTGCTCTGAAGAGGAAAGGTTTGAGGAGATATATGTTTTTATCAAGAATCTCCAAAACTTCAGGCCATGACCAATGTGGCTAAGTTGATTGGGTGTTGTCCCACAGAG
>PVJI01016478.1:0-38171 GCA_004026765.1 Micronycteris hirsuta
AGTGTGTCAGTGAAGCCTTGTGCATGTGCTGAGTGACGCGGCTCCTAGGCTATCTCCCTCCCTCCCCCTTCCTCCCACTGATATGTCCTTTTGGTTGAAGATTGATATCACATGCCCCCAAGTTCCCTTTTCTTTTTCGAGCACATCAGTTACTCCAAATGCATACGAAATCCATTTGGTCCAAGAACAATAGAGTTCAAAAGGTCCCAGGGGAATCCCAGGCCACAAAATCAATCAGAAGGTGGCCCTGGCCAGATAGCTCAGTTGGTTAGAGCATCGCCCCGATACGCCAGGTTTGCAAGGTCAATCCCTGGTCAGGGCACATACAAGAAGCAACCAACGAATGCATAAATAAGAGGAGCAACAAATCATCATTTCTTTCTCTCTCTCTCCCAAATCAATAAAAAATATTAAAAAAAATTAATTTGAAGGGGGCAAAAATCCCCTCAAATTAAAAAATGCTGGCATGTTCTCTGTGCTTCAGTTCAGCCAAAAGATCAGTCTAAAGGCAACGGTGCTGAAACTGGCCCAAGGCCACAGGATACCTCACCACCGGCTCGAGACGGTTTAAGAGAAAAGGAGAAGTTTGGAGGCTGAAATATTTGATAACTGAATTGCTATTGAGACTGTCTGAATTAACTGGATCTGAAAGAAGCATTGTAAAAAAATAATTTAAAATAAGATGGCCCAGCATCAAATCATAGCTGTTCACTTTGTAAGCAATAAGGCCTTGGACAAGTTGCTTAACATCAGCCTCTCATCTGTAAAATGTAGCTAGTAATACATTTTGTACACTTGTGTGAGGATTAAAGGTGACATTGGCCAATAGGATGAATCATTATCATTCTTACTAATTTTATTACTATTTACACTGCTGGTGGAAATGATGCCTTCAGAAAGAATACTTGGCAACCTGGGAACTTCAGTGCATGTTACGTCCGTTGAATGAACACAACGCATACACCGTTTACAGTGTGCCACTCGCTGCTCTAAGCGTTCTTGACTTTGGCTCCTCCAGGTCAGCAGTCTCTGGGACTAACTGCACACTTTCCACTGCAGGCTTGAGGAATCCAGTGACCGGCCTCACTGGCCCATCAGGCACACTGACGGAACCCTCGCTGACTTTCTTCTGAGTAAATGCCTTGATGGCCATAATTTAGAAAGGAGTCATCAGTGTGGAAACTTTCCATTAGTGTATCCCTCGGTGAGGGTGTGTTAGTAGGAGGTCTCAAAACGGTAATAGGGGGAGCATAGGAAGTAAACAGACCAGGTTCCGAGGCTCTATTCTGCCTCTATTAGCTGTCAGCCCTTAGGGGAGCTATTACTGTCCCCACCTCAGAGTCCTCATCTGTAAAAGGTGATAATAATTACACCTGCTTTATCTACTGCACGTGCCTATTGTACGACTGAGATGAGAGGATACATATGGAAATGTTATGTAAGAGGAGAGATATTGTCTCAAGAGTTAATTAATTTAATAGTTGAATAGACAGGACTGGGAAGGTGGTGCCATTTCACTGAAATAATTCACGTGTGCAACCGGAATTGCTTTACTTCTGCCCCGGGGGGATGGAATGTGATGCTGGACCTGAAGTTTTGGTCAGTGTGAGGTGGAGCTCCCTGTCATTCCCCATTTCATAAACTTTGTAGTTCAGCATTATTATGGGACTCAATGCCATTGTTTTGATTTTCTCTGGCTATTAATCTCAGTCATTTCTATGGAAAAAGGTCCAACTCCATTTAGAACTGTGGAGGGATCTGGAGAGCAGGACATTCACTGTGGGAACTAAATTAAAAGAGATGACAGATTGCTTTGGAAGAAATGAGGAGCCCGATGGACCTTCCATTTCTGTAAATTATTTCTTCCTGAAGAGTTTTCAGATGAAGAACTATGAGATGATTACATGCAAAAATGTCTGACATTGGAAAATAAAACCAATCAAAATGTCAGTGGTGAGGCCTGAGGCACACATGAGGCCATTCGGGCAGCTGGACAGGAACCCTGGCCCTTTAGCTGGAAGCTCCGCGCTTTCTGTGGCGTTGCCGGTCACCGTGTTTAACACCTGTCTGCACCGAGGCTAGTCACCGCGTGGACTGCGGGCCCAGAGCCCTGAGTTTAAAACCTTTCACGAGCATCGGGTTTCTCATTTGCAAAGCTGGGACAGCACAACGATGGCATAGTGTTATTTTAGGTTTAAATGGGATAATACCTAAAACGATAATTGAAAAAAGCATCAGAAATAGCCTGCCGGCACACAGGAGGTGCTTAATGTATTTTGCACTTGGTCTGCTTTCCTTTCCTTCTCTTCTCCTTTATTTGTTTTCCAAAGCAGAGATTTGACTCTGGCTGCGTGTTTTGTCCTCTTTGGATGTAACCACCTTTGTTTCAAGTTTAAAGCCACTTGACAAAAACATTGAGCATCACTATGTGCCATGCTCCGTGCCAGGTAATGGGGTTTTCTGAGGTGAATGAGGCATAGTCCCTTTAGAAATATATAGATTTGCCATTAAGAAATGTACAGTTGAGTAAGCAATATGGCTTTAAGGGTTTATTTGCTCAGTCTTTTATGTTTATCATGCATAGTCAAAAGGATCAAAAGCATTATGCTTGATTTTCTTTAGTCATTCTGGGATAGATTTTAATATGAGCTTTAAAGTGTATGATTTTTCAGTCCTAGTTTTTCTATTTAATAACTCTCTGATCTTGGGCAGAGTTATTTATCTGAGTCACTCTTTGCTCATCTGTAAAACAAGGATACAAATGCTAACTCATAGCATCATTTTCAGGAATAAATGAGATAGAATACACTAAGAGTCAGACTCAATGCTTAGCACATAGTAGGTACGAAATGGTAGATGTCATCATTGCCTACTTTAGGTTTTCCTGGAACATTCTAATAGACTGTTTGCATATATACACATGCAGATGTACTCAATTATTTGTTTTATTCACAAACACTTATTGAGCCTCTAATATATGAGCAGACACTTTCCAAGCTGTCTCTGTCCTCATGGAACTTACAGCGTGGTAGGAGAGTCGCACATTAGTTACTTTATCATGCCCGTAAATGATAAAGAAGCACCTGTGGTATTTTAGGTGAGAGATAATGCAGTAGGAATTTGATCCAGTCAGAGAGATTCACAAAACCTTTACTGGGGACAAGTGTTTGAGCTGAAATCTCACAGAGGAGGACCTAACAGGATGTTCTAGGCAGGGATGAGTGTTCCAGGGAGAAGGAACTTCCTGTGCAAAGGCCCTGGGGCAGGAGGAGCACACAAAGCAGGAGGAACTTAAAGACCAGTGTGGTTGAACAGGCATGTCGAGGGAGAGCGTAGTATTAGATAAAGGGAAGAGATGGTATGATCAGGCCCTGGACACTAAGGAGAGGGCAATGCTTATTCAATCATTCCATACAGGATGTAAATTATTCGGTTGTGTTACAGCATGTAAAGGGGGCGCTCCCGCGATGCTGCCTTCTTAACCACTACAGCTGCTTGGTGAGGAAGGATCTTCAGAAGCCTTAGATATTAGGAAATGTCAGGACAGTTATATCCTTAGGCTCAGTTAATGCCGTTTGTGAGGAACAAAAAAGATGGCTTTTCTGATATTTTGTGACATCTCACATCACAACCACTAGATGGCAATCTTCACACATTTCCAGGCTTTCTTTGTTTACTTCCAGCCAGGAATCTCCAGAATCCGGAGGCAACTACTTAGGAAAGATAATACTTTGGGAGGAGACTGGTTTCCTAGGGTGGCCCATAGATTTCAGTGTAAGGAAATTAAAAAAAAAAAAAAAAAAAAGGAAGGCTCTCTCATGGTAGTCCTAATCAGTTTGAGCCCTGTTCACACCTTTTAGTTGTATAGTAAATAAATAACATTCATAAATATTCATGAATTCACTGAATTTAACCAGCGGAAGAGCAAGAACTATTGACAGTGTGTGCTCTTGGATATAATGTATGTCCCAAACATCTCTGGCACATAAAGGAGGAGACCCTTATTCCATGAGATCTGTTTTCTTGGTCTTTAGCAAGGGTGATTGGGGCACTTGCTGGAATTAGCTTTTGGTATCAGAATTCAAACTTAGTAACCAGAGAGCGACAGAGAAGCATCCTCGTGATGATGTGGGAAGAGAGAGAACAAGGCTGGAGAACTGCCGGTCTCCAGCCTGCCTGCCCAGCTACCTGATCGAGATACCCTTGCTCACATTGAAAGAAAATAGTACTGTTGGTTTTTTTAAAGATCAGAGAAAAGTGCTGCCTAATGGTTTGTGTAAGCCATCTTGTTTTCCCACTGAAACCTTGCGGCTGAGTTGGAAGAAAGGAATAACATAGTACAGCAAACCTGGTTAATTGATAGATGATTGGATAAAGAAAACGTACATACATACGGTGGAATACTACTCAGCCGTATGAAAAGATGAACTATTGCCATGTGTACAACATGGATGGATCTTGAGAATATCATGCTCAGCGAAGCAAGTCAGAAATAACACGTTAAGAACCACATGATTTCACTCATATGTGGGGTATACAATCGAAAGCAACAAATGAACAAATAAGAAAAACAAACAAAAACACATAGACACAGACAACAGTATGGTGGTTACCAGAGGTAAGAGGGGTGGGAGGTAGTAAAGTTCAAATATATGGTCATGGAAGATTATTTGACTGCGGGTGGTGGGCATACAATGCAATATACAGATGATGTGATGCAGAATTGTACACCTGAAATCTGTGTAATCTAATTAACCAACGTCACCCAATACATTTAATTTAAAAATTAAAGCAGGGAAAAAATGCTAATTAATCCAGCACTCTGCAAAACAGAAAATTCCAGAACCATGTTTCTCTGAAGTCCCGCCCAATATGTCTTTCATTGTATAACAGATGTAAGTAATAAAAAAAGTTTATGTTGGCATTCTAAGATGCTTGTCATTATAAAATGCTCCTGCTTCTTTGCAGATCGGTCCATGAGGGAGGGCTCACCAATGATAATTTCTTGCCTGTGCTTATTATTTACCAAATATTTTTCTTCTGTGTGTATAGCTCTACACTCAGGGAAGAAGGGGAAACATTTGCTAAGCTAGGTGCTCTCCATAAACTAGCTCATTCAATATATTTCACTACTTGCAAGTAGCCTTTATTATGATTCCCCCAAATAGAAAAGACATCCCTACTCTTGTGGAAGCAAGAAGGGGCTACAAGGCAGAACACAGCAAAAGTCTAAGGCCTGTAACTTACTTCTGGTTTTAGCTGTGGCTGCATAAATGGTGAGCCAGGGGAAGTGGCCAACCACAGTTCTAGAATCCCTGAGGAGGCCACCAGTAAGAGGGCTCAGAGTCCTGTCCGGCCAGCAGGGCTGGGTGTGCTATGCCTGGAGGGTGGGGCCACATTGCGTTGCTTATAATTTCATGCCTCAGTGTCTTGCTCAGGTCGTAGCTGGAGGGGTCTCTGCTACAAAGGTTATCTCTTCCAGGAAGCCTTCTCTGACTCTCTCTCTTGCTCTTCCATGGGTGAATCATGGGCTTGCTGTGTCCCAGTTCTGCCTTGTGTCTTCTACTGCTGTTCCTGTGGCAGGGAGGTGGAGGGGTTGTGTTCCCAAGCTGTCTCTCCCTGCCTGTGAGCTCCATTCATCTCTCCGTTGGCTGTTCCTGGTGCCTGGAGGGCACACAGGAGTTCAATACATGTTTCCTGACGGATGGCTGGATGGATGAATGGGTGGATGGACGAATGAGTTTGTTCTGGCAGCAGAGTAAAAGAAGGTGAAGGCTGTCTGAGATTGGTTTCCCTTTCTTCGGTGCAATTCCACCCCACTTCCTAAAAGGACACATGAACAGCTTTGTGCTTCTTCAGGTTTCCAGAAAGTGCTACCTGGATAGGTTCCATCTGACCCCACGCTTGGCTTAAATATTAAACTTAATTACTGAGGCTATTCCAAGGGAAGCACTCAGCTGTCAAGGTGGCTCTCGACATACACGGGTTTTCAATTTAAAGCAATCTGCAGTCATTAACTTTCCTTGCCTCACCATAAGTTTCATCAGGTTGAATAGCAGTGACATTTTAAATTGAAAAAGGAAGGGATAGGAATGAGAAGGGGCAGGAAGCTATTGAGACGTGACCTAGTTGTCATGAGCGGAAAAGACTGCATTAAAACTCACCGCTCCCCGACCCTGCACCATTTCCTTTGGGTTTTAAAAATAAACTGGACAGAAAATTGAGCAACACTGAAGCTTCTTGATGTGGCTTGTGTGATTTCTTTGGCTTTCAGTGTATAGTAAACTAACTCTTCTTCCCTCCCTTCCCTTAGCAGAGGGAAGAATGGATCTGCCACGAGACAGCTCCGTTTTCTCAGTGAACAAAGATTAATAGGTTTCACTCTAAATGCACATTTTGATGGTCTGAGGCCATGGTCAGGGAGGAAGAGGCCACAGCGGGGGCCAGTCAGTTCACTGTCCCCTGTATGCCACGGTCCATACCTTCAGCAAAGTGAACCTGCTTGGGAACCACAGCGTTCTAAGCTGGGTGTACTGCCTGGCTCAATCTCAAGGTGAGGAAGTAAGCTTAAGAGAGCTTAGGTGATTTGCTAAAGGTCATGAGATTGGTCAAGGCAGGGGCAGGACAAATATACCTACCACCCATTCAGTACCTACTCCCTGTCTGGCACTTTTCTGTACATTATCTCTATGCTTTAGCTCAAATCAGGAGCCTTGAATACTGCTATCTACATTTTGCAGAGGGGGAGACTCCGAGAGGTTAGGTCACTCGTGTTCATGGTGTTTTCACGCACCTTCTGGTTGTGGCTACTTCGACACCATGGTTATGTTTACACTTGTTCCTCTGCAGTTCTCCTACAAACAAATGGTCTAAACTTAAGCTTTAAAAAATGAACGTAAGACATGTTCATCCCTGCCTGCCCTGTGGCCCGGCCCCCTACAGAATGAATTTCAGGTTTGGGGAGGCCAAGGATGGGCAGGGTCAAGACTGAATGAAAGGTCAGGTTGGGATCAGCAGCTAGAAATGAGGTGAGGTCAAGGATGAAGTAGGTTCAGGGATGCGGTGAGGGTCAAGTTGAGGGTGAGGTCAGGGATAGAATGGGACAAAGGTTTTTATTGTGCACTTCCTTTAATAATAAAAAACACACTAAAAAGTGTAATGATTTCCTTTTAGACTGTTTCAAAATTGACTTCTCCTTTTCCCTACCCCATGTAATCGAACTCTGTGGATTCCAGGGAGAGAAATCCTTTTCGCCACCACCTTTGACCTCTTGCTTAGTGACTATTTGTTTCCCTCGGCACTCAATAACGTGAGAACCCTGGATTCAGAGACAGAAAACCTTGTACCAACCCAACAAGATCCGAGTTATACTGGGGCTCAGAGGGGTTAAGTAATTTTCCTGAGGATATAAATCTGCCTCCTCATAGTAATAGGACAGCCAGGGTGGTCTGGCTCCCAAGACCAAGGTCATTCAGTGGACCTGGTCGTACCTCTCTCACCTTCCAGCATGAGGCATGATCTCTGCCTGTGCGCTGGACCTCTGTCTGTAGGTGCAGAAGCTGTCCATTCGCAGATGGTCATGCCGTGGGCACTTTCTTCTATCTGGCCCCAGCCCCACCATCATCTGCCACGAAGGGGTGTGCTGGACACTCTTTTGCTCCTCCAGATCCACTCTCCACTTTTCCCCACCCTGCTTTGTGCCCCGGGAAGGTCTTCTATGGACCCCATTGTTGGCTGCCTTGATCTAAGGCAGTGGTGGAAGATGGGAAGGCGGGAGGAGACTGATGTCAGGCATTTATTCCCTGGCTCGTTCTCAGCCAGGTCCCTGTGAGTTTTCTCTACCCAAGGGCTACAGCTCCGGTTGGAAAGCCCTATCTTATTCCCCACTGGGCTCCAGGAATGGCGTTCTCCATGTTTCCCCTTAAGTGTGGTTACGGCTCTTTCACTTTACCTGCCCTGGGAGCCCGTACTATTTCTGTTGGTTTCCTTAAACTGTTTTTTTGTAAATACTTTTTTTGAAAACTCTCCTCAGACTGAGTGTGCTATCTATTGTGTGCCAAGATCACCGTTCCCTTTTCCTTTTTGACTCGTCCCTATTGGTTAAAATGTGCATTATTCAGCCCATTATTTAAAGTAGACTCTCAGCCCTGGCTGGTGTGGCTCAGTGGATTGAGTGCCGGCCTGTGAACCAAGGGATCACTGGTTCGATTCCCAGTTGGAGTACATGCCTGGGTTGCAGGCTGGGTCCCCAGTGAGGGGCATGTGAGAGGCAACCACACATTTATATTTCTTTCCCTCACTTTCTCCTTCCCCTCCCCTCTGTCTAAAAATAAGTAGAACATAAAAAAAAATAAAGTAGACTTTCACAAAGAGGCATCATCATATATATTAATAATTCTTGGAAGAATTTTGGGAGTTTATAAACTGATCTGCTTACTGCCTTCTTTTTACTGATTTGTAAATAATGGATTTCACAAAACTTTTCCTGAAGCTCTTAAATTCCCTCAGTGATTTGAACAAAAAAAAATTACCTTTTCTTCTCCCTGAATCAGAGGAAGCGAAGGAAATTTAAAGCCTGCTATAAGTTTCCCCAGTGGAATTGATCTACGAGGAGTGTAGCGTGGGCAGAGGCACAGGTGTGCTGGCGGGATCACGAGGAAACGTCTAAGGTCAATTTAAATTTCCTCTCTGAAAATTGTCAGAGTCTGGCCTGCAGAATTGGACCTGCAATTTCCTAGGTGACTCTGGGGAGCAGATAAGGCCCTAGAACTTAAGAAAAATGAGTTTATCTTCCAGAGAAACTGTAGCTAGACAGGTCTGGGCCTGCCGAGAAATGAGAGGTGAATAGATCAAAGTTCTCACAGGGGACCAAGTATTAATGTCCGACTGCCAAAGGCATCTTTCATGTCTTATTACGAGGTGACCACATAATTCCTTAGCCAAACTGGAGTGTATATATATGAAAGGGTGCGAAACACTCTGTGGCAGCAGACACAGACTGAATTGCACCTGGCAACTGGGAGGTAACTTCAGAAATAAACAGAGAACGTCTTCCTCAGAGCACCTGCTGGGTGGGAAAGCCTCCAGAACATACCTGCTTCCTGCTGCACTGTGCCCTGCACCCCTCCCCCCGGGACGGGGAGGAGGTGGAACATGTTCATTAAATGACTGTTTTTTTAATTCCTCACAAGAGCCACTGAAGAGATGAAGAAGCGGAGGCTGGGGTGTGTTAGGGACTTGCCCAAGGTAAGCTGATGGTAGAGGCAGGCTTCAAATACGGCCCGTTTGCTTTCAAAGCCAGTCCTTGTTTCTCACACCGACTCGTCCCTGCAGTGCATGATATTTGAGGTGAAGGGGAGGGCAAACAAAGCTTTACCAGGCATGCTTCCTTCTTCTGACCTTTTCTGGGGGAAAGTTTTAAAAAAGAAAAAAAGCAAGCAGGATTGAGCAAAAGGAAATTCAGCAGACAGAGGGCCTTCCCAGACGAAGTTCAAACTTTAGGTTCTGTGTGGGTGACGCCCTAAAATTCTGTCTTGGGCTGTTCAAGATAAACACGCCAGCCAGTACAGGAAGATATGCATTGCTGTTTAAGTGCACACAGGTGAGCTCCGTTACATAGCAATTTGCTATTGCCTCGGCCGGGAGATGCCATAGTGCAGACCGCCAGAAATAACAGCATCCCGTGTGTTCACAACGTTCCCTGCGGCTGGGGGTGGCCCTCCCAGCTCCACACACATGAATGCTATCAGAATCTTCTTTATTTCTGTCTCTGAAGGTCCAATTAAGGATATACCTCTTTTCCATTCTCTTAAGTCCTACACCTTTCTCCCCTTTCCAAATTCAGCTGACCTGGAAAGTGGGACCAAGGTTGTCTTAACAACCCTAACTTGATGATTATGCAGAAACTGAGGCTCAGAATGGCCAAGTAGCGTGTCCAGTGTCACATAGCTGGTAGGGTTCAAACCTAGAACTAGCTCCAAAGCCCACGCTTTTGGCCATTCGGTCATATTGTCAAGGGTATTAAATACAGGATGGGGCAAAAGGAGGTTTATAGTTGTTCATATGGAAATTAATATGATAATTGATAAATAATAACAAGAATAAATTCTGTGTTTTGCATACTCACAACTATAAACCTACTTTTGCTTCATCCTCTAGTCATGCCTCAGGGTGCTAGAAAGGGAAACCAGAGTCACTGTATCAAAAAGCTGGGAGGGCTCTTGAGGTTGATTAAATCCGAACACCTCATTGTATAGATGGCTGGAGACGGGCAAGATGAGAGAGCAGGAACATGGGCAACAGTGTGGTGACTGCAGGGCGAAGGAGGGTGTAAAGGGGTTAAAGGGTTATGGGAAAAATACAGTAAAAATGCTTAAAAAAAAGAGGAGAGAGGAAGCAACTTTCCCATCCACGGACAGGTGCAGAAGTAGTTGGTCGCCTATTCAGCATCCACTCTCCTGTCTTCCTCCTAAGAGAGTCCTGCTTCTGTTTAGGTCTTCACCCTTCTCTGCGTGAGCATGTGTTTCGAGGGAAGCTGTCCCATCACCAGTGCCAGGGGTGAGTCACGGTTGGTCTACGTCATCATGGGGATCCCATTATTCTCACCCTTGGTTGTCTTAGACATGAGCAGATGACACAATTTTGGCCAATCAAATATAAAGAAGTTTACTGGAGGGCTTCTGGGATGGTTTCCTTACGTCTAAAAAAAGCTAGAGGAAGACACCTGAAGATAACTATGAACCCCAGGAAATGATGGAGGGAGAGGCAGTATTCATACTTCTGGCATTTACTGTTTACTGTGCTGGTTTTTTTTTTTTACTAGGTGTTCCCATAAATGATCTTTTATGCTCAGAACAAAATGGCAAGGCAGGTTTTATACTCATTCATAGAAGAGGAACCTCAGACTCAAGAGTCATTCAGCTATTAGTTGGTAGAGCAAGGATGCAAGTCCCAAAACACGTGGTTTCAAATTTATCATGTTTTGTGTAGACATTTTCACATCTGAATAAACAGATTTATGTTAGTGGTTATGTTAGTCAGTCTCCAAAACTATGTTGCCCTCTGTGTGCTCGAGTGCATTCAGGGTCTGAGTTTTCAGAGGTCTGTGCCCCAAGAGGCTTGCCCCGGCACTCACACAGTCCCTTCAGCTGATGTCTCGGTCCGCTAGTCCTCTGAAATGGCAACAGCCTAGAGGTGTGCCTGTGGTCAGGGAGGTGCAAATCTTTCTAGACTGCTGGTTTTGGGGACATGACTGGGAGTCTCCTTTTGTCTGTCTAATGTCTTGCTGTCAATGCTGAATCATTTGGAGGTTCTGAGTTGCGTTAACATCATCATAACAAATGGCAGAAAATACCAAGTGATTGTTGCTTTGCACAATTTTAGCAATTGGCTTGTTTGTTTTCTTGGATGAATTAACTTAGCTGACCAGTATAAACACAGGAGTATTTCTTTTAGGAAAAGCCATGCAAATCCCTTCCGACAAAGATTAAAAATGCCTGCTTTATCAGGGTTGTAGCGAGGACCAATGGCTTAATGTCACTAGGACAGTTTTTGTCATGTGGTAAGAAACAGAACATGCCAGTTCTCTAATTCCTCTTTGCTTCCTTCAAACTTTGCTCAATGATCATCTCAATGAGGCCTTCCATGACTGTTGTCATCACCCTTGTCCTTCTTCTCATCTTGCAAATACTATTTACTTTACTTATGTAGTATGTCTATTGTGTATTATCTCCTCCTGCTACAGCGCAAACTCCTGGAAGGCAGAGACTTTTGTCTCTTTTGTTCAATGACATATGCAGTGGAACCTCGGTTCTTGAACTGAATTCTTTCTGGAAAACTGTTCAAGAAGCGATTTGTTCAAACATTGAATCTCCTCTGTCACCTGAGAGACACGTGACTGATCATACAGGTGTCATGAAAGGGTTGTTGGGTAGAAAATCAAGACCCTGAAGTTCTGTTAGACAACTGAGACACTGTTTTCATGAACAACTTAGTCAGGATCAAATTGAGAACCAAGACGTTCTAGAACAGAGGTTTTCTTCCTGGTAGACAGCCTCTCTGGAGCACCACGGGAGTTTCCTCCATCGGCCAAGATGGCAGCAGGGGGAGATTCTTACACTGAGCATCCAAAAGGCTAGCAAGATAATTGGACAGAGGAAAAAGCCTTTCTCCCCCTCTTCTGGTACCAGATGGAAGCGGGTACCAGGGGAAGGCAGGCACATGCACCATAGGAGTCAAAATGGCCCGGGGAGGTGCTGGACCAAAGACGGTGCCAGTCTAGCCCAGGGAAGGAAGGGACTGGTTGAGAGGTGGACCCAACCCAAAGCACGTGAAAGTTTGGGAAGTCGATTGGTCATTTTGAGGAAGCTGTAGTGGGAGAAAGCTGTCCATTCCACACCCAGGCTAATATAATCCCAGGGGAACAAAAAAAGGATGGCTCTCTCTTGCTTGTGGCATGCTGGCTCTTGACCTGCACTTGCAAGGCAAACAAACTCTCCTGTTCTCTCCATGGGCTGTGTGGCTCATGGCCTCCAGGAAGGAATTTCTCTCTCTCTCTCTCTTTCTCTCTGACCTGGTGATGCATTTGCCAGTGTGTGCATGTGTTCTCTCCCAGGGGCACATGAACTTGCAGCCCTAGCAGCTGCATGGCCCATGACTGGGCTTCACACACAGGCTCCAAGAGGGAACCTGAAATGAGCAACAGCTGGGAACGAGCCACACTACCCGGATGGGGAATCTAGACGCCTTAGCAGCAGCCTGTGGCTTCAAAGAACTTAATTTAAGTTGGAGCAGGAACTCTGGACCCTGGCTTTTGTCTTGGTCTTGCTGAGGAGTTGGGCTTTGAGACAAGAGTCTGCCATTCTCCCAGATCATGTGGCATCTGAATAAAATCTCTTTTCTTTTACACCAGCATCTGCTTCATGAGTTTGGCTTTTGTGGTGAGAGGCAGCTGAACGTTCACTTTTTTTGTTTGTTCGTTTTGTTTGGCAACAGCATGACTGTACAAAGTGTTTAGAACAGTGTCTGGCACCACACTGAGTGCTTGATAGATACTGTTGGACAAGACAAATCCATTCTTACGGGTGGTCTAGGTTCTGTGAAGCGGGTTGGGCAGGTCACAAAGAAACACAGGATCTGAATTACCCGTGCAGTGCCTCCCAAAAGGCTTCACTGAGTCACATCTAACATCATGTTCACAGCTTCTATGGATCATCAATACAAGAATTAGATAGAGAAATAGTTTTGCATTTTGCAAGCATTGCCAATTCTGTTATTCAGTATCATTTTTCCAAACAAGAATTATTTTAGAATTTAGTACTGAAACCAGACGAATATTATTCTCTTTTTCTGATTAAAAATCTTTCCAGCCCATCTTATAGTCTATTTTTTGTCATGGCTGCCCAGAACATTAGAGGTCAATTTAAGTCTCAGGGCATTGGCTGGCTTGCCTCAGTTTCTAGTTGTAGTTATTTACTCCTCTTTTATAGGTTTTGATTTCTGATTTAGGCAAAAACACACTTAAAATATATGTATGTATGTATGTATGTATGTATCTATCTATCTATCTATCATCCATCTACCTGCATTAGGTTCCTAGAGGTACTGAAATGAATGGCCATAATCTGGGTGTCTTAAAACAACAGAAATGTTATCTCTCACATTTCAGAAAGTCAGAAGCCTGAAACCATGCTATCAGCACAGTGGGTTCCTTCTGAAGATTCTGAGGAAGAATTCATTCTTTTAGCTCCTGTTTTAGCTTTTGGTGGTGGCTGTCATTCCTTAGCCTTCCTTGGCTCATAGATGCACCACACCAGCCTCTGGCTCTGTCTTCACAGGAGCTTCTTCCCCGTGTGCCTCTACACAGGGCTTCTTGTAAGGACACCAGCCACTGGATTCAGGGCCCTCCCCAATCCAGTATAGCCTCATCTTATCTTAAATAATTGCCTCTGAAAAGGCTGTATTTCCAAAGAAGGTTACATTCTGAAGTTCCTGTTAGACATTAACTTTGGGGGGACGTTATTCAACCCAGTACACTACCAATATCACACTGGCTTTAGTTCTTACATTTTGCTTCCCGACTACTCAGATATGTTGTTTGGTTTCTCTGGTTCATTTATCCCATGGTTACTTACTGAGTGCCCACTATAGTCTAATGAAGGAGAAATACACTAACATAATAATCTGATTACATATATGTTAACAAATAGTAAAGTTTATAAATTATGATAAGTGCTATAAAATAATGTAAGATATAAGATTTTAAAGGGAGATATGATTTGGATTGGATCAGGAATAATGGCAGGCTCTGAAGAAGGGAGATTTCAGGTGGCAGTTTATAACGAGAAGGCATTAGCTGGGTAAGTGTCAGCGGGAAGGGTATTTAAGGAGGAGGAGGCAATAGCATGTGCAGAGACCCCAGGGCAAGGAAGCCACATGGGAATTGCTATCTAAACTGACTGTTGTGGCGGGGCTGTCATGGTCCAGGAGAAAGCAGGAGGAGATGAGGCTGCAGAACTAGGCAGGGTCACATCCCACAGGGCACTGTAAGCCATGTTTGGTATTTCAGACTGTTCCCTAATGAACATGGGAGGCCATTGCAGGCTTCTAGGTGGAAGAGGGATCTATCACGTAGAAAACAAATTGGATAGAGGCAGGAATGAAAACAGAGATGCCAGCGAGGAGACTTTACCAGTGGTCCAGGTGAGGGATAATGGCTTGGGCTAAAGTGATGACTGTGGGGATGGCAATAACTGGGCATATTTGAGACATGGTTATAGAAAGAGAAGAAAACATATGGCTTGTTGATGGATGTAGAAGGTGAGACATGGGAGGCATTAAGGATCCCTGCCAGTTTCTGGAATGAGTAACAGGTACCATTACTGAGACGTGAGGCACAAGAGGAAGAGCACATTTAGGAGAGAAGATCAAGGGTCCAGTTTTTGACAAGTTGAATGTGAGATGCCTGTAGGATATTCAAGTGGGGATGTCAAACAGGAAACTCTATATATGATCCTGGAACTCAGGAGAAGAGTCAGGGTTGAAATATGTGTTTGGGGATTGTTGGCAAATACAGGCTATTTGAAGCCATTATTGTTGGCTTTAGATTTTTTTTTTTCCATTTAAATGTCAGGCTGACCTTGTACTGGTTTATCTGGCTTCTCTTTTAAGTGCCTGAGCGCTTGTGGCTCTTGTTACACCTTTTAGTCTCCTATCTAATCATCCAATTTCTGGCTCACTTTGCAGGTTTCTTTGTAATTACATCGTAAAGGCAGAGCATTGCAATACAAAGCAGTGAGTTCTGATTATTTGTATGCCTTGGGCAAATCACTTAGGATCTCTGGGTATTAGTTTCACGTCTATAAAGGGGAACTGGTTGTTTTCAGTTTAAAAAAAAATCTATTCTTGACGGTAATTCTATACAAAGCCCTAATGTCACCCACAGTTTTCCCTTACCTCGGTGACAGCAAAGCTTCTCTTGCCACAGGGAACCACCTTGTACCACTTGTCATGCAGCACATCCATAAACCCGTGGGACTTGTACTGACTGATTAGCTCGGATATATTGGAGGTCAGCAGAGAGTTGGGTGGGAGCCCAATGCCGTATCCTAGGAGAAAACATAATCTCAGATGAGCTTTTCGCCTGAGAGGTGCCTAAGAGGTTGCTACCTCACTCATGTGATATTGCCACTGGGCCCGGTAACAAGGGTGTGGTGAACTGTCACCATCTGCCTTCAAAGGACTCAGAGATTGGATAAGGTATGATGACTTTAGATCTGCTGCCTCTCTGAGTAGATGAGATGAGTCTGGAAAGGAGAGGAATGGGCTGTGCATAGTATACAGGTGATACATTATTTTTCACGAGCTCCTGTGCCTCCTTTCAACATATTTCTTAGAAATCATCTTTCAGGTCTCTACCAGGGCTAGGATTCCCTATCCATCTCTCCTAGAACCCTTCCTCTAGGCCTTAATTGCACAAAAGCAGGTTATAATTATCATTTTTGGCTTATGACATACTCTCATCACTGGTCATGCATGGCCCTCTTTTATTTTATTTATTTTTCAATAATAAGACCATGTAAACATATACTATAGCATGAAAACTAAAATACTAGTAAAAATTTATAATAACAAACTTTAGTTATTAAAAAAATAAATCTGGTAACCCCAAGCCTTAGAGAAGATACAAATCAATAAGATTGCTTACATATCGCTCGTGGTCAAGCAAACTGATATAAATGCTTTGGAAAAGCAGTTTCTGTTTCAACTATACATTACATTTTGTATAGTTGAATACTTATATACTCTAAGACCAATACTTTTTGGTATATTCCCAAAGAACTCTTCCACAAGCACACCAGAAGACAGGCACGAGAATGTTCTTAGAATCACTTTTCATAGTAGCAAAAACTGGAAACAAATCAAATGTTCTTTGACAAGAGAACAGGTAAACAAATTGTGGAATATTTACACAATTGGAAAATTATATGGTGTGAAACATGCGAACTAGAACTGCATGCAATGATACAGATGACTCTTAGCAATAAGGTATGGAGTGGAAAAGGTCAGTCCTGGAAGATTACAGCACGGGACTTTCGGACAAGATGGAGGTGTAGGTGGACACATTGTGCCTTCTCGCACAACCAAAAGAGGAAAAACAATGATTTAAAAAGAAAACAAACAACCAGAATGCACAGAGAATGGAACCGAGTGGCAGTCCCACAACCAAGAAGTTAGAGAGGACAGGTTTGTCCAGACTGGTAAGCGGGGAGGAGCCGGGCGGAGAGCGCATGCAGCAAGACGGCAGCTTGCCCAGAGACTCACGGTGGGCGCACCTGGCCAAAACACAGCCAGCGCACTCATCGAAGCCTGTGGCTGGTGCACCCACAGAGGCCTGCGGGAACCAGCGGGGCTGAGACTGGTGGACCGGGTGGTCCCTCATTCTTGGGCAGGTAGACTGGGAGAGGGAGCTGGGGAGTGGAGCAGACTGCGTAATCCACCATCGGGGTGGTGGGGGGGATGGGGGTGATGGGAGCCTCAAACCACATATTGAGGACACCTGTGAGGGTTCAGGCAGTGGTGGGAGGAACTCCCAGCCTCACAGGAGAGCTCAGTGGGGGAAAGTGACTGGGAGCCTGCTGAGAGCGGAGTAAGCACCATTGTTCCCTCCCAGGCCCCGCCTCCCCAGGCAGAGTCACAACACAGCAATGTGGGTTACCCTGCCCTGGTGAACACCTAAGGCTCCACCCCTTAAAGTAACAGGTGAGCTGAGGGGAAAAAAATGGCCCAAATGAAAGAAAAGATCAAAGCTCCAGAAAAAATACAACTAAGTGATGGAGAGATAGCCAACCTATCAAATGCACAGTTCAAAACTGGTAATCAGAATGCTCACAGAATTGCATGAAAGTTGGTCACAATTAGTTGAACAAATGAAGGATATGCTAAAGGAAATGAGGGGAAATGTGCAGGGAACCAATAGGGATGAGAAGGAAACTGGGACTCAGATCAATGGAGTGGACCAGAAGAAAGAAAAAAACATCCAACCAGAAAAGAATGAAGAAACAAGAATTCAAAAAAATGAGGAGAGGCTTAGGAACCTCCAGGACATCTTTAAACATCCCAACATCTGAGTCATAGGGTGCCAGAAGGAAAAGAGGAAGACCAAGGGATTGAAAACTTATTTGAACAAATAATGAAGGAGAAATTACCCAAGCTGGTGAAGGAAATAGACTTTCAGGAAGTCCATGAAGCTCAGAGACTTGAAAAGAAGTTGGACACAAAAAGGAACACACCAAGACACAGCATAATGACATTACCCAAGATTAAAAATAAGGAGAGAATCTTAGAAGCAGCAAGAGAAAAGGAGACAGTTACCTACAAAGGAATTCCCATAAGATGGTCAGCTGATTTCTCAAAAGAGACCCTTCAAGCAAGAAGGGGCTAGAAAGAAGTATACCAAGTCATGAAAGTCAAGGACCTACATCCAAGAATACTCTATCCAGGAAAACTTTCATTTAGAATGGAAGAGCAGATAAAGTGCTTCCCAGATAAGGTCAAGTTCAAGGAGTTCATCATCACCCAGCCTTTATTATATGAAATGTTGAAGGATTTATATAAGGTATGGAGGGATATCAACAGGGGAGTGGGAGGGGGAGAGAGGAGGAAAAAGTACAGAGAATAAGTAGCATAAACAGTAGGTAGAAAACAGACAGGGGGAGGTTAAGAATAGTATAGGAAATGTAGAAGGCAAAGAACTTATGTGTATGACCCATGGACAAAAACTAAAGGGTGGGGAATGGGGGAGTGAGGGGTGGAGGGGAATAAAGGGGGGAAAATGGGACAACTGTAATAGCATAATCAATAAAATATATTTAAAAAAGATTACAGCACGGATCCTTTGTGTAAATGTAAAAACATTCAAAACAAAATGATGTATCTTTAGGATTTTGTATGTAAGTGATTGAAATATATTTAGGAGAAAAATCAAGGGAATGATGAACCAGTAGTCCAGAACAGTAGTTACTGAAGGGAAGGGAATAGGGGGAAATGATGAGGGAGGAACAGAAAGGTGGATGTAATTTGTTGTCGGTTTTATTAATCAGGTTGAACTCTATATCCCTGTTCTGTGTGGCTTTATTTGCTTTCCAAACTGTTACCGCACTGTTAATCTCTTTGATGAGCCATGTGAAAGAGCTAATTACCTGCATTTTATCTTTAGCTATTGGATAGCAGAGTCAAGAAAAAGATGTTTTGCCCTCAAGTTGATTGAGGAAGATAAATTAAAAATATAGTTACTTCCTAAAAGGGTGTCACGAATCCAAAGATGTTTACTGGTGACAAATACGTGTTCTAATTATTGTATCTTACAGTTTATTTTCAAGGAAATTAGTTTTTCTCCTTTTTTATTGCAGATACATAAATTACACAAATCCTCCTTTAAAAAAAGATGAGGCCTGAGATGTGTGCATAATCAATAAAAGACATAAATAATGCAGAAAAATGCTTGAGTTTTAAAGAGCTGTGTGTTTTCTTTTCCTTGATAATTTCATTTGTCCCTTAACAATGGCAAGTCAAGGAAATGATGACAGATGTCAAGAGCGTGCTTAGAATTTTCCATACAAAAAGTTATTTTGAGGGCCTGTTTTGTGCCTAGTAGTTTTGGTTTGAAAGGCAAGACTGACAATAAAAGGCTTTACATGGGCAGCCTGTTCTTCTGCTGATGTTATCATTAAATAACGTTTTTTTGTAATGAGTATAAGGAAGTAAGCGGTTTTCTTTAGAAACATTTCTTATAATGTATGCTATTGACAGTTCAGTCGCACATAGACTTATTCAGTACTTCTGTACGTGCCAGACACAATCTTAGGCATGTGTTTGATAATATTCACTGACTGACTGATTCACTCATGCGTTCATTCACTCATTCATGCACTCAACAAATATACTGGATGAGTAGGTACAGTGTTGAGTGGTCAAGGTTTAGCAGGGAACGGGGCAGGTGTGGTCCTTGCTGTCGCAGGGTGTTATCTGTCTCTCTTAGGGAGACATATTAAACAATGAACTAAATAATGATTATTTCATTACAAATGAGGTAAGTGCCATGAGGATGAAGAACTGGGGCATCTAAGAACTTACAGTAGGAGGACTTGGAACTCTCTGGTGGAAGTGGGTTGATGGTCAAGATAATTAGGCAAACCCTGGCTGGTGTGGCTCAGTGGATTGAGTGCTGGCCAGTGAACCAAAGGGTTGCTGGTTGGATCCCCAGTCAGGGCAAGTGCCTGGGTTGCAGGTCAGGTCCCCAGCAGGGGGAGTGCAAGAGGCAACCACACACTGATGTTTCTCTCCCTCTCTTTCTCCTTCCCTTCTCCTCTCTTTAAAAATAAATAAAATATTTAAAAAAAGATAATTAGGCCAGGCTTGCTGAATACTATTGTATTTTTTTATAATATATTATGGACTATTGTACTATAAAAGTATTGTAAAAATATAGTAATATCAGCCCCTGAGGCAATAGTTTTCAACAACGACTGCAATAACAACAACATCTATATTTATTGGGGACTTAAAATATACCAAGTCCTACTCTATAATAAAGTTTTTACCTACCTTACCCCATTTTGTAGATCACCTACTAGAGGAAGATTGTGTTTTTGAGTGTGGCATACAGTTCAGTTAAATCACTCTGGGATTCTATTAATAAGAATCACAACATACTGAGCCCTACTGTGTGCCAGACACCATTCCACATGTGTTTAATTTCTTTATAAACCCATGCAGAATATGTATTACTTGAGTATTAAAGACTGGATAAATAAATTACCCAAGGTCACACAGCTCATAGTTGGCAAAGCCAGCATTTGAAAGTAGGTCTGTTTGAGTCTAAAGCCAGTGCTCTGACCACTGTATCTAGTAGAGCATGTGACCAAGTCAAGGGAATACCTGACTTACTTCTGCCCCTCCAGTGCAGGCCATACCACTACAGTCATACTGATGTAATCCCCCCAAACTAGGCAACTCCGTAAAAAACCAGTTATCTAAGCTGGTGGTTTGTTTTCAACAGCAGGCCAAAATATATATTATTCATGAGCAGATTTTGTTTATGGATTTTTCTAAGTTGTGTAAATACAGTGTAAGTATAGCCTTAATTGGTATATATGTGTGAGTACGTGCAGGTTTATCATATATACATATGTGAGGAGAGTAACTAGCAAGGATGCTCCCTAAGTGTATTATTCCTCCTAAAACTCCTCTTAAATTATTCCAGCCCACATTAGTGTAATAATGACAGAACTGTTTTCATTTTTCACTTGATAAGCATTTGTTGCCCCCCTATGCACCTAGTCATTAATTCTACAAACATGTATTGACTACTCACTCCGTACCAGGCACTCTGCCAAGTCTGCGGAGGTTGCCAAGTGAAATCAGACACTGAGTGTGTCCGTGAGGAGCTCCTCCTCACGTGGGGAGACGAGGCACACACGTAACTACACAACATGGAGGGAAGTTACAGGACTTTTCTTGGGAAAAGAGACAGGTGAGGCATAAATTCAATAGTGGTAAAATTTAATGACTAGGATGCAATGAGGAGGATAGATAAAACTCTGTAGAGTTCAGAGGGATGACAGATTGCTACCAGACGAGAGGATGAGAGAAGACATCTTGGATTGATTCTTATAATGGTATTTTGGGCAGATGAGACAAAAATACATGATAAGAAATTTTAAAAATCTAAAATTAACACTTATAATAAATCTACAGATTCTAAGAATAGAATTTTGGCACTACAACAAAAGTATAAAAATTGCCTCAGAGGAAAAGCTATGTTGAAGTTGCAGAGACATTTATAAAAAATTGCTACATTGGAAATAATAAATATTAAATCACTCCACTCCATCATGTCAAGGTTCAGTTGCAATTGACTGCTAAAAATACATTACTGTCCTTTTTAACTTTCTACCTTAATGCATATATTGAGCATTGACATTTTAATGATTTTTGGCATTAATAATAATTATTAGCTAATTAAAGCAAACTATGCATGTGAAATAAGGGGAGAGATAAGAAAAATGTTAAGTGACAATGAGAAGAGGTATTTGTTAAAAGATATAAAATTCTATTTTTCTCAGAAACATGAAATAGTAAAACCTTGCCCTGGCTAGGTGGCTCAGTTGGTTGGAACATCAACCCATATACCAAAAGGTTGCAGGTTCGATTCCCAGTCCGGGCACATGCTTAGGTTGTGGGTTTGATCCCCACTTGGGGTGCTTAGAGTAGGCAACCGTTTCTCTTTCACATTGTTCTCTCTCTCTCTCTCTCTCTCTCATCCTTGGGTGAGGATTAAAAAGAAAGTAAAATCTGGAAGTTTTCATTTCTATCCTTTTCTTTATCAGCTGCTTTTCAAGTTTGATTGTGTTCATTGGTCAAAGAATTTCTGTTTTCAAATTGCTCACTCAACTTAGCAGCCTGAGTAGCTTTCATTATCATTAGAAATATGGCTTTGCAATAAAGACGAGGTTGACTATTTTGTGGTTGATGGATGAAGCAAAATTGAATCCTTCAACTCTACAGATGAAGGCATCAGGCACCCTGGAAATTGGATATAGCTTAATAGCCCAAGAGAACAATTTCTACAACAGAATAGAATCCCAATCTTTTCCCCATGGATAAATCAGCTTTATTCAACTGAGAGTTGTGGAAATATATTTTGGCTAGGAAATGCATAATTAAAAATCCATAGACTAAGAGAAGTTCCTGAAATGTGGTTGGAAAATAGATATTTTGAAAATAAGGTCTCAGATAGCATCAAAAAAGACTCCAGGAAGAAAGACTAATTCAGCTTCACAGTCTATCCTTGGAATATCATATTTAGCTACTCTGGGGCAATGGTTGAGAACATGTGTAGTAGCCCCAGCTATAAAGGAGACATTAAAAATGGGTTTCCTTTACCCCCAGCACAACAAAATGGAGAGAGAAGTGTGCGGGAGAAGCTGACATATATGAAGGCTATCTATCCTGGGATAATTTTATAGTGAATTGATCTCAGTCTATTAATTCAATGTACTGAATACTAATTTTTGGGACACCTACTATGTGCTTGTACATGCTTTACATGTATTATTTTACTTAATCTTTACAACAACTCTCATAGATATACAAGTGCAGGTGAGGAACCTGAAGAACAGGTTAAACGACTTGCCCAACGGTGCACAGTTAGTAATAGCGACTCTGTTCTAACCCCAGCACTCCGACGTCACAGCTGGGGCTCCAAGCACTGTATCAAATAATTAGTGGGAAGCATATAAAAGAACAAACTCAAAACAGGCAAAGGTCTTTGGCAGAAAGGTCACAAATCATTACTGCGCAGTTCCACTACTTTTTTCTCGTTTGACCTTTACTGTCAGATAACTCCACTGCATAAATTGGGACATGTATTCATTTATCTCAACACTTTCTTTTTCCCTCCAGAGCATGCAGTAGGTCTCTGTGTCCATGGTGTATACAGTATTTAATATGACCAAAGGTTTTCCATATGCTCTTCAATTCCTAATATTTTGGTTTCCTGGGCTAAGTACTATCTACAATGAATGTGCACTGAGTATGAAGGAATCAATGTACTCTGTTTTCCCTCCTAAGTTCCCAAAGTCATTTAAGCACTGGGAAACGTATATGCAGACCATCTGGATGCTTTTGATGACTGCATTTGTAAGTGAATTTCGTACTTATTTCAAATCTAATCTAATGAGTTATGTAATGGGTAATACATCATTTATCACGTAACTGTTATATGCCTAGAATTTTACTAGGTCCTGTGAAAGGAATCAGACATATGAAACAGTCTTATATGTAAGAATTTTCCATAAATTGCTTTAATGACATTTCTATGCTTATAAGGTCTAATTAATTAATAATAAGGCCCACATTTTCACAAGTTCCAGAAACCTAAATGTTAAAGGAAAGCATGTAATAATTTTAAAAATTTTATTGTGAGAGAAAGATTCCTTAGAAATCTATAAATTAACATACTTTTTTAAAAAGCAGCAATCAAGACTTCCTTTTAGGGCATGAACTTGTTGCAGGGACAGTAATGAATTAAATTTTCTGATTTGCACCTCATCCAGAATAAATCAGCAATAGGTTTTTTCTTAAAAATAAACCAACAATGATGAGAATGGTCTCTGTTCAAATCCGTAGTCTTTCTGCTCTTTTGCAGGGAGAACCCTTCATGGGCCATTTTTATGCTTATCCTCTTTGGAAACGACATGGTGTCTGGAGATGATAAGAACTGCAAGACACTAAGTCTCAGGCGCACAGATGGAAATGTAAACAGGAAGCCAGTGGGAAGTTAATTGTCTGGCATCTGGCACTGAGAGCCAGCAGAAGCAAACAAGCCATCTCCACTGCCTTTTGACAAGATAGGGTTGCCCCCTGAAGACAAAGGTGGATAGTGGAGTCCCTCATTCTTATGCCTGCAACCAATGATTCATTGTTTAGTAGCTGCTGATGGCAGAAGGGGCCTCCATTATCCAGTGAATCTAGGACAGAAAAAAATATAACACCCCTTCTATATCTCCAGATGCCACACACACACACACACAAAAGGAATTTTCCATTGTTACATCAAAATAGGGTTATATAATGAATGCTCTTTGGTTTTCGAGCTTTTTTCTTTCTGTAACTTTACTGTATCAGACTTAGTCTTAATAGAAGACCACTACCACTTAATCTCTCTCTTCCTGAATTCTTTCCCTGGTTCAGGTAGAGGTCACTTTGCCTGCAGAAGAGATTGATTTCTCTTAGGAGAAGGCATGAAGAAATAGCATCAGCTATTATATTGTCATTCATCACAGAGGCAAAGACTTAAGTACAAAATTTGCTGATGTGTTTAGGGTAGACAGAGACCAACCGTGGTTGGGAAATTGGACTCAGAATAGGCTTGCTATACTAGTTAACAGACAGGAAAGTACGGTTTTATGGAAACAGGACTTGGGCACCCCCATGGGATTGTTTCAAGTCAAGTGTTTGCTGACAAGTGAACATCACTGTCTACAGAGCCAGCATATACTGTCAGAGAAGGGAAGCTGGGAATTGGGAGGGATGAAATTTGCTGGTTCAAACTACCAGCTCTATATATCAACTGTTGTCCAGGGTGCAAGGAGCTACTGACAAAACAATTGTTCTCTGGTCCTGAAGTTTGACTGATTGGTTGATCAAGTTGGAAGCAAAAATTTGCTGCCAGTGGGGAGAAAGACAAATCTGAGGTCCCAAAGAAGTTTTGTTTAGGACTCTTAAAGGTTACTAAGCTATAGAATTAGATTTTTTCAACTTGCTTTTCAATGAGTGGAAATACATTTATTAAGAACCATGGGTTTGGATTCTAATTCCAATATTATCATCTAATTGTATGATTATGAAAAAGTGATGTGATGTCCCCAGGCTTCCTTGTGTTTAAAGTGAGTAAATTAGATTAGATCAACATTGGGGTCCTTCCAGTTGTAAAATGCAATCATTCTAGCTTTTGCATTTTTGCATCAGATTCATTACAGGATTTGGCCATTAGAAAATACAGATTAATTTAAAATTAGAGGACTTCCGGCAAGAAGGCGGCGTAGGTGGACACACTGTACCTCCGCACACAACCAAACGAGGAAAAAACAGCAATTTAATTAAACAAAAACAGCCAGATATGACAGAAAATCAAACTGAAAGGAAGTCCGACAACCAAGGAGTTAAAGAAGACACTTACATCCAGTCTGGTGCGTCGCAACACAGCAATGAGGGTTGCCCCGCCCCCACAGACAGCATCACAACACAACAATGAGGGTTATTCTGCCCCCACAGACAGCGTCACAAAATAGCGATGTGAGTTGACCCACCCTGGTGAACACCTAAGGTTCCGCTCTTTAAAGTAACAGGTGCACCGGGGGAAAAAATGGCCCAAATGAAAGAACAGATCAAAGCTCCAGAACTAACCAACCAAGAGATAGCCAACCTATCAGATGCACAGTTTAAAATACTGGTAATCAGGTTGGCCACAGAATTTGACAAAAAATTATCGCAATTACTTGAACAAATGAGACAATTTCTTGAACAAATGAGGAGAGATCTGCAGGGAACCAATAGGGATAAGAAGGAAACTGGGACTCAAATCAACAGAGTGGATGAGCAGAAAGAAAAAAACATCCAAACAGAGAAGAATGAAGAAACAAGAATTCAAAAAATGGAGGAGGGGCTCAGAAACCTCCAGGACATCTATAAACAGCCCAACATACGGATCATAGGGCTGCCAGAAGGAGAAGAGGAAGACCAAGAGATTGAAAACTTATTTGAACAAATAATGATGGAGAACTTCCCCAAGCTGGTGAAGGAAATAGACTTTCTGGAAGTCCAGGAAGCTCAGAGAGTCCCAAAGAAGTTGGTCCCAAAGAGGAACACACCAAGACACATCATAATTACATTACCCAAGATTAAAGATAAGGAGAGAATCCTAGAAGCAGCAAGAGAAAAGGTGACAGTTACCTACAAAGGAATTCCCATAAGACTGTCAGCTGATTTCTCAAAAGAGACCTTGCAGGCAAGAAGGGACTGGAGAGAAGTATTCCAAGTCATGAAAGGCAAGGACCTACATCCAAGAATACTCTATCCAGCAAAGCTATCATTTAGAATGGAAGGGCAGATAAAGTGCTTCTCAGAAAAGGTCAAGTTCAAGAAGTTCATCATCACCCAGCCTTTACTGTATGAAATTTTAAAGGGATTTATATAAGGTATGGAGGAATATCAACAGGGGAGTGGTAGGGGGAGAAAGGGGGAAAGGGGCACAGAATAAGTAGCATAAATGGGAGGTAGAAAACAGACAGGGGGAGGTTAAGAATAGTATAGGAAATGCAGAAGCAAAAGAACTTATGTGTATGACCTATGGACAAAACTAAAGGGTGGGGAAAGGGGGGTAAGGGCTGGAGGGAAAGAAAGGGGGGAAAATGGGACAACTGTAATAGCATAGTCAATTAAAAAAATAAATAAAATTGGACTCCGCATTTACTACATTATGCTACTACTCCAAGACATCTGAAGCAATATCATTTGGGTGACAATAATTTTGTTGGTTTTTTTCCCCTCTAACAGTTGGGTAAATAAATGTTTGTGGAGTAGGTAAAAAATAAATTCCTAACTTCAGCAACATAATAGCTAAGTGCTTATGCGCTGAAAATGAAAACAAGGGAAGATGAATAGCATTTTGCCTCTGACTTTGGCATTTGTGACTTGCTAGGTTGGCAAAACAAGCACATCCTGAGTAAAAGTGAATTAAGAGTGACTGATTAATACCTTCTATGGCAAATGGCTTCCCCACGGTTAGAAGTTTGCAGTCAGCATCTATTGACACTTCATAATCCAGGAGGGCTTTGTCCATGATGAAGGCGTCTAGTTTCACTGGATCATTTCTATAGTTAAGACCAAGAGAAGAAAAGCAAAAAAATGATTCATCAGTGGACAGGAAGCACTAAGGCTGATAGCTGGCTTTGTTTAGGGGACAGAAACCTGGATACTCAGGGCAGCACAAGCTAGCTAGCTGCTGACTTGGACTTGTTGACATCTTACTGACCTGTAGAGAGCAGATCAGGAGACACAGCCACTGTTCTAGGAGAGCATGACCTCTTTCCAATGGGCTTGCCTACCAGTTCCTTCATTACTTCTAAATTTAACAACAAAGAGACACTGAATTGAATGGGAAGGTTCATTTCTCTTACATTGACTGAAGGACCTTTTTTTTTTTTGGTGCTAGGCTTTGCATTTATTATTTTCCACACGTTATCACTTGGAATGACCATGAGGTAGGTAGCATTATCCCATTTTAACAGATGAAGAGATTGAGGCTCAGAGAGTCAAAGTAACTTGATCCAGGTTACATAGCTAGTACATGTTGGAGCTAGGTGGGCCCACGAATCAGCATTTGGAAACTCATTTATTTCTATCATGATCACTCATGTTCTTCAGAGACCAGGCAGTATTTCACATTTAGGAGTAGATGTAAGGAAATGCAAATAAGAGATCTAGGACTTTTGGGGGAAGGGGAGTTAAGGTCTCTTTAAAGTCCATAGGCAAGCATTCAATAAATGCAAGGGGAAGCATCTGTAATAGATCTTAGTAATCTGTTTTATTAATTTATCTCCATAGATTCATGTCTCATTCCCATCCCAGGAGGAAGTTCTGGCAAGACTCATTTAAGGAGTTGTCTCTGGACTGTATCAGTGAATGGGCTGTGGGCTGGGCTTAGGATGCTAACAGATGACTTACATCCTTCATGTAAGTCCTCCCCATTGTTTTGGACACAGGCACAGAGACAGTCCAGAGGAGAGCTATGCCTCCGCATCAGCTGAGCTCCCACTTACAAAGGGGGGCCAGGAAGGAGGAGTTTCAAAGAGAGTTGTTTAAGGTATATGCAATGACTGTTTTCAGTCACCTCAAATCCTTTTTTGGACAGGTGTAGAACATATATCCATTTAAGAAAGACTTTCTGACCCTCAGGGTTATCCAAACAGCTTGTCAAAGAAAACAACCCTTCTCCAACCCACCTGGGCTCAGTCATTCCTCACTTAGAGCCAACAATGAGGCTGTTGGAATTCAATATAGAGGAGAATATGGCCAGGCCCCATCAAAATCTAAAAGAGAAAGACACCCCTAGATATGGGGCAGGATGTGTATGGGGCAAAGACATGTATGACTTTGTCTAGGGCACACATGGACCCATTTTAAATAGGTCAAGTTCTTTTCTTGGCACCAATGAACATTGCTTCCTCCTTCTCATTCAGGAAGTAAAATTGCCAATTCACAGTACATCCTCTTTTCCACGCAGTATTGGATTTAAGTTACACTGAGGTCTATGTTTAACTTTAACCAAAATGACAGAATACCTCCTAGTTCCACAGCCCTGGGAAGCTTCAGAAAGTTTTGAGGATGTGAATTGTCTCATAGGACGTGATGATGAGGAACTTTAATGGAATCTTGGAAATAAAATCTAAATTGAACTGAAAGATGTTTCTCCAATCAAAGCTTTACTGCTATAGTAGCAGAATGTACCTTGGGAGCTACATAGGGACAAGTTACCATTTACCAGTACTCTGCAAATATTTGTAGTTGCCATAACAATAGAAAAAATTGGGGTTCAGTTTTTCTAACAAGTAATTCTTGAGGTCCATTCTCAGTAGTATCCATAAATAAGTACTCCTGATTTCAGACTGCACAGGGCAGCTCACAGACTCCCCTGGGGCCCCGAGTCACTGGTGAAGATGAGTGAGATCCAGGTATAAATAGCTTCTAGGCAGGCTGAGTCATCCTTACAGTTGGCAGAGCGTGCAGTTGTTTCTCCCATTATTGACTTGGGCTCTCTTTGAGAGGTCATTTCATAATACATAAAACACAAAACACAGTCATACATAAACATACTACAATAAATTAATAATTTAATAGGGATTGTTTTTTGGAAAAGCATCATCTCAGAAAGCAGGGCCTCAGTAAGTAGCACTAAGCACAAGGGAATTTTGACAGGAGCAGAAGGGACAGGTTTAACACAGGGACCTTTCATGTACAGAGCACTCCAGGGTTGTGCCCTGTAGGTGAAGGTGTTGGGATATCAGGAGGGTAACACGAGGACTGTGGCCTCTTGGAGTGGTGGTTAAGAGCTTAGGCAGCAACTAGGTCAAAAGTGGAGAGAGAAGCCTAGAGATTAGAAGGGAGAGGACATTTATGGCAAGCTCTGCCTGTATTCCAATTTCACCTTGATTAGTGAATCACCTGGGAGCTTGTTAAAATGCAGATTCTGGGATGAGTCCTGAGGTTCTGCATTTCTCACGTCTCCCAGGTATGAGAACACAGATGTTGCTGGAACACGAACTATTCTTTGAATATCTAGGACCTACTTTTCTGTTATGGCTCCTAGACCAGCCTATAGCAATGATTGGATTCTAGAGATCCGATTCTTGTCCTGACTCTGCCACTTGCTAGCTGTCTCACCATGGACAAGTTGCTTCTTCCAGGACTCAACTTTTTCATCTGCACCTGCTTTTCTAACTATTTCTTCTCTCCAGGCTAGAGTGGGGTCAATTCTGCACACTGGAGCCTTCTTAGGTGAAGCCCCCAGAATGATGAATACCCTGAGGTGAGTGGAGCTGGGGAGAGCAGAGTGGTCCTTCGCACCCCTTTCTTACAGAAGAACCTGGTATGTCAGCCATTGCTACCTTGCTGGGAGCCACTGCTATCTCTCTGACATCTTCCTGTCTCTCTCAGCCACGTGTTTGCCTGAAGAAGAGAATACAGAAGAGGAGCACAGAGGCCAAGGAGCACTAAACTCTGTGTCTGAGAGGGACTCTAATGCTTTAGTGTTCTTGCAAAATTAAAAGTACCATTTCATAGCATTTGAGCACCATATGTAACTTTGCAAATCTGAGAGCACAAGGTTTCCTCTCTAACTCTAGTTATAAGTCCATAAGATTGTTTTAGGGGCCTGTTACTAGAGCTTTTGAGAAACACAGAACTAGCCATTCTGTCCCATGAAGCTATTTATTTTTTCTTTTGTCTCAAAGAATTTGAGGTGGCAGGTTCTGCCATCCATTGGGAAGATTACTGTGGTTGACAACAGAGACACCAGTTTCCTGCAGCTGCACAAGTCTGAAGGTTTGAATGTATGTCATTGTCCTGAGACCAGTAGGCATGAGGGAGAGGACTGCTCATTCTTATGCTGGGTGCTTGTCAGGAATAATCCCTTCCCTTTTCTCAGGCCAACCAGACGAGTGGATCTGTAGATGCAACACCCTTCTTTGCATTCTGTCTCACTGAATTATAGCCTCCAATACCCTGCCATGGGGATGGGAGTGCTTCTCATAAATTCTTTTCCTTTTCCTTTTTTTTTTAATGAGAGGTAGAGATGCATTCATGTGTGGTTGCCTCTCATGTGCCCCTACTAGGGACCCGGCCTGCAACCCAGCATGTGCCCTGACTGGGAATTGAACCAGTGACTCCTTGGTTCACAGGCCAGGTCTCAGTCCACTAAGCCACACCAGCCAGGGCTGCTTCTTATAAATTCTGATGAGAAGGATACAGGCATGCGATCATTGCTTTTTATTTTATTTCCTTTCTACATGAAATCTCTAAGAAAACTTCCACTTCTTTGTGAAAAGAAGAGTCCATTGGCTTAGAGATTCACTGTGGAGGAAGAAAGGGTCGCTTTGGGACACTTTATCCTCTGGCCACATTCCCTGAGTGTTTGATCATTTCTGCACCATTGTTTTCTCAAGTAAAGTCAAGCCAACATTTATTTCCCCCACCATCTGCTATGCTAATGACCCCACTGGCACTTAGAACAAGTCTATTGCCAAATTGGCACTATGCAGGTAACTAGTAATTTAGGTCACACAATTAAATGCACACTATTCCATACTGGATCTCACACAGTGTGAGGTATTACTGAACACACAGTGGGTATGTTTAGCTATCATTAAAAAAACAACAACAAGCACTGAACCAGAGAGAACTTTTTGGACTCAAGAGGCTGACACTCACTTCAGAAACTCCACTCCATTGGGGGTGGCTGGTACATTATACCTTCTCATGTACTCATGCATCTCTGGGAAGCTTTGCCTCACATAATCTTCAGCACTGCTTTCCCGGACAGTTCCAAAGCGGAAGCCTTGGGACGGATGATGGAGCTACGAGGGAGAAAAAGAAATGTCTTTAATATAAATTAGTCTTGGAATTTTCTTCTTCCATCACTCTTTAAAAATCTAGTAATGTAGAATTTTATGCCACATGCAGGCATAAATATGCACATAGAAATGTGCAGACATAGGGAGATGCTCTTTCATATCCTAGTTTTCACATCAGTAATTGTTCTGTCTTTCAGAAGCAAAGAAACAGAAAACAAACCAATTTTCTGCTTTCTATTGAGAACTTATTACAATTCTTTAGAAGCTGTATAAATTGGCATGTAGAGTCAACCTTATTATTATAAATTGCATATCAGACATAATATATGGTTAAGGTAATAAATTAAAAGTTGTGTTCCTCCTTGGTTAGAATTAGACAAAGTCTAACTTAAAACTTTGCATCCTGAGACTGAAATATACCTGACCCAAAGCAAAGACTATATCTCTTTTATGTTTATCTGTCCATATGCTATACAGCAGGTTCTCAAATACTGTTTTGTTCATGTCTTTTCATTATAATGCTTATGAGATGCCATAGGAACTTAACTCTTGTTTATATCAATTAGCCTGTAGTAAAATGGATTTTTGTTAACATTGTTTTGCCATAGTTCCAAGAACCTCTCAATTAAGTGAGGACTTACTGTATTACCTTTTAAGTCTGTAGGATATACTTTCAGTGTTGCTATGAAATGATCTCTTTCCTTTAAGTATTATCCAATGCTGCGCTATGCTGTATATTTGCTCAAATGGAATAGTATGTACGACAATTAGGAGCCATGGAAAAGGGGAGGGGATAGACCAGCAATGCCCTGCAGAGGCTTCCTGCCACCAGGACAGTCAGGACAGAGCACACGGAACGTTGTCATCCCTGAAAGGTACACAGATGCGTTCATGTGGAAACTAGACTTGGATTATTTCAGATTTAAGAATGAACTGGGGTCGGGCCACATTACGAAAATAGGAGAATATCCTGTAATCAGTAGTATTTTTGAGATGATGCTTCTCCACAATTGTTATGGTAAAGTTTTTGCGGTTTTTGTCCTGCTTCATGTTAAGATATTTGATATCATTGGTTCTGAAGCCCTGGGGACAGGAACCCATGGGTGGGCTTCATGGAATTTGTAAAGTTCCTAAAATTGTTGGCAACATTTAGTGTAAATATGTGTTGGTATTTTTCTTCTATGGGGGAGAGAGCACAGAGGTTTTTTTTTAATAATCAGGTTTTCAAGTGGTTTATAAGCCAAAAGTGTTAAGAACTCACTGAATATGGTAACAAATAACTTGTATTCGAAGATGAATTAATGTTGACACACAGTAAATGTCTAGCAATATGGCAATAGTTAAATTATATGACACATTTATAAAATGTTACACAGTGTATAAGTATGTTTGTGAAGCATGTTTAACAAAAGAAAACAAATGCTCATATAACAAATAAATAAAAAGCTTTTGTAGGGTATGATCGAAATCAAATATGCATAGTTATTATAAATGCCGTGATCCCCCAATATGTCACACCTGTAGACACCCACGCACTTGGAGGAAAAGGTGTCAAGATGCCAGCAATGTCTGTCCCCCTGGTGGTGAATTACAGGTGTGCTTGTTTATTTATACATTGCCTACAGAAATATGCCTTATGATTTTAAGTAGAAAAAAACTTTATTTTACAACAAGCAAAATAAATCACTCACTAATTTATTCAAAATTCATTGAGGACTTAACTTCCTACAGCTCTTGGGTTCCCGGGGCCACAAATGTAAATACCTGCAATTATTGCCACATAGAAACTCACCACCTGGTCGTTCACGCTATTCCATTCATTCGTTTGCCACAGGTACCTCAGGCACCTACTGTGGACACTTGGTACCCGACAGGTGCTCTAAACCTGTTTACTAAATTAATTTTACACTGTTCTTTCATCCTCTCTTTACCCACTGAACTTTCATTCATCCCCCTACCCTCAGCGGAGTCATCCCTTCCCTGACCTGTGGTCTCTGCCAGATCCTACTTTCACAAAGCCCTCATCGCACACACACTTTTCTTTCATAAAACTTAACACAGCAGCACTTTTTAAATTAAATTGCGTAATAGTTTAATATCGAGACTTTCAGCTTCTTCAGTGGGCTAGAGTTCATTGTAAACTATTGAACTAACTTGCGTGCCAGTGACTTTCATCATGTAGTTGCTCGATAAAATGCTTGATGGATAACTGACCAATAACTATTCTTTGAACCCAGAGAGGTGAAAACTTTGTCATCCCACTTAGTGCAAATGGGGCTAAAAACACAGCTTACACCTAAAGCTTGTGAAATGAACCCTCCTTTTCAGGTAAAAGGGTTTTAGGTCAGTGATTAAAATATTTTTTTTTTGTCTCAGATATGAAAATCATTGCTTTTAGAAGTCCATTTTCTTACATTATGCTATGGTAATACTTTCACAGTCTACAACCGTTTCTAGGCAACCTCTGGGCCTGTTTTCCCTGCTGAGTGTGTCAGTACATCGGTCCCTCCCCAGACCCGGGCCGGAGTTGGGAGCCAGCAGGCCCAGGCTCAGACTCCCAGCAGAGGACCGGTCCTCTTCCTCTGGGCGCTTTTCTGCTGTCTCTGCTCACAGGTTCCCACATCTGCCTTGCATGGCTCTAATGCCTGGGAAGGAAATAGTTTTGAGGTTGAGAATGGAAAGTTCTTTAAGGATCAACATAAATAACCTGACTTCATGAGAGAAAGCATTTTGTTAGGCTGGTAGGGACCCTGCTCTAACTTGGAGATGTTCTACAATGCTGCCCCTCACCAATCCACGCCACCGTCACTTCTGCTCCTGCACATTCCCTCTCTTCCCCTCCGACCCAGTCAGAGTGATCTTGTCAGAGCCCAAATAGGACCACGTCCCTCACTTGCTGAACACCTACTGATGGCTCCCCGCTGCTCCTGGAATGAAACGGAAACATTCTTCATGTGGCCTAAGGTTCAACACCATCTTGCTTCTGCCTTCTTCTCTCCAGCCTTATCTCCCCAGTCTCCCTGGGACCCCCTCATCTTTAGCTAGTTCTCTCAGTTCTTCCAGTGTGTATATTTTTTAATTGATCAGAGCTCTTCCCCGTAGTCTTCATGTAGTTAATTCTTTTTTTTAAACTATATTTTATTGATTATGCCATTACAGTTGCCCCATTTCCCCCTTCTTTCCCCCCACCCCTTATCCCCCTTTCCCCTCCCTTTAGTTTTGTCCATAGGTCCTACATGTAGTTAATTCTTAAAGTCATTCCTCAGAGAACTCTGAGCTGACTCCCATTGTACCCTGCAATTTCACACAGTATTGATAACACTAGCAATTATCATATTTGTTCAATGTCTACTCTTCCTGCTAGCTTGTGAGTTTCCATGAGGGCAGAGGCCATGCCTACCTCATTTGTGTGGTCACAAGTCCTGAACATATAGCAGCTATTATTGTCATCCTCGTCATCATCATCACTATGCAACATGCTTGAGAAGTATTGGTTTAATAAGTTATCATTATTAACACAAAATGCTCTTAGGTTAGATACATTACCAGTTTGATACTTTTGTCCTACTTCATGTTGTCTGTTCCCTTAAAATTAATTTTTCCTGCCCTGGCTGGTGTAGCTCAGTGGATTGAGCGCGGGCTGGGAACCAAAGGATCCCGGTTCGATTCTCAGTCAGGGCACATGCCTAGGTTGCAGGCCAGGTCCCCGTGAGGGCCATGTGAGAGGCAACCATACATTGCTGTTTCTCTCCCTCTCTTTCTCCCTCCCTTCCCCTCTCTCTGAAAATAAATAAATAAAAAAAACCCTTTAAAAATTAATTTTTCCCTTTAATTCTTATTTTAATTCATTCAAAACAATGTGTCTTTTTTTATGTGTGTGTGAGCTTCTAATGGAAAAAACAATGGGCTGCCCAGCAGTCACAGAATAATGGAACCAGAAAAGGGATCAAAGAAGCAATTGATGCAACCCAATGGACTAACATAGCCTATCCTGTGTGCCCATGTGGTATGTGATTCAAACAGCCAGGGAATATCAGAAAGCCTGAATCAAGGAAGGGGGATAAAAGTATACAAAGAGCTAAAGCATTTGAGCTGGATTACAGCCATCACCAGGAAGTCCCAGAGAGAAAAGAATTTCTTTAAAGTCTTAGCTAAATATTTCACCAGCTCTTCCAACTCTGTTTATGTTTGCATCAACCTCTTCAGGCCTTGGGGAAATATGTGCGGTTAAACTATCTATTTGTGTGTGAATTGTTCAGTATTAATGGAATGCTGAACTGTACCCAGAGCACCCACACAGGGAATAGTCAGATAAACATTTAAAAGACAGCAGAGAAATGGCTCAAAACAAAATAGAAGCAAAGTCAAGAAATAATCAAGCTAAGCTGCTAGGTCTAAGGTAACTGTGATGCTTTAGATGAAAAAATAACCCTAATATTGAATGCATTCATTTAAGATCTGCATCTGTATTTATCTGAGATTGATACTTAAATAATAAATGGAATGTAGCACTGGACCTGGTATAATGTCCTTTGAAACTGGGAGGAAAGGGCCATTCTTAGCTTGCCCGACGGAACTCATTTAGAACCTACGGACTCTATAATATGGGGTGGTGTCAGAGTTTGGAGGCACTTTAAAAGTCACCTGCTCAAATTGTCCATTGATGCCTCAGTCCTTTATAGCAAAGATAAATATACCACCTGTAGTTTCCTCAAAATGTAGACTCTGTTTCATTAGGCCTAGGTTGGAGCCTGAGAGTGCATTTCTAACGAGTTCCCAGTTGATGCTGATACCTTGGTTCATGGATCAGATTGAGCAGAAAGGCTTTGTTTATAACATCTCCATTAAGTGCCTCTTCAGCCTCTGCTTGAATATCTCCAGCAATAAGGAATGCCTTTCGAGGCATATCTTATGTACATGAAGGATCATTTTGTGTCCCTACCCAGCCAATCTATCTATCTGCATATATAATAATAACAACAATGATAGCAATAATGAAATAACAGGTAATATTTTCAAATATTTACTATATGCTAATACATTAAAACCCAACAAGAGCACTAATTTTATTTATTATTACATACGAAGAACTGAGATTCAGGGATATTGTTTAAGACCAGCAGAAAGTGATACATAAAGATATGACTCTGACTCGGTCTGACCCTTCCCTGGCTCTACCTTCTGCCTTTACACATGTGTTATCCAAGTTCTCATGATAACTTAAAAATATATATACCTGTCTGCACTACAATTTCAAAATCAGTTTGGTTAGTATCAGTGTGGCCATTGAATTTACATTGCAAATGAAGACACTTCTTTAAAAGGGAGCACTATTGATAATTACACAGAAACCACAGGCACACTACGATGGTCCCCAGCAGACAGAAATGTGTGTTTGTCAAGTTAGTATCTGGCTTTCAAACTTAGAAAAGTGATTTTCAAACTTTTTCATCTTATGGCACACACAGACTAATTAAGATTCTGCAGCACACCAAACAATATACTTTTTGCTGATCTGATAAAAAATAGGTATAATTTTGATTCATTCACAATGGATGGCTATTGTTGTGTTGGCTGTTGTCATTTTCCTGCTGACAATCTAAGGGAAAAGCAGTCAGTGTCCCTCACTAAATAGTTAGGTATGGCATGTTTTAAAAATTCCTGTGGCACACCAGTGTGCCACGGTATACCGGTTGAACACTGCTGCCTTAGAATATAGAAAAAGGAGGCCGGAAATAATGTTTCTGATTCCTACTCAGTTTCCAACGTGAATGACAGAGTTATTTATGTTGTAATTCTTTTATCTATGTTATTCTTATTTTCCACAGAAGCTAGGTTCTCCATTTAAATTTATGCTTCTTATGGCATCATCTTTATTTTAGTGTGAAATCCCGTCTGTTGGGTCAGCTAATCTCTCGTCAACACACCCTTTGACATCACATTGGACTTATGTGAGCTTTGACTCAGGTCATTCTGACAACTGGAGTCATTGCACCAATTCCCTCATATAGGCTAAGGCTCAGCAAATTGTGCCCCATGGGCCAAGTCCAGCCTGCCACCTGTTTTTGTAAATCAAGTTTTATTGGCACACAGCCATGCACGTTCACTGACATGCTGTCTTTGGCTGCTTTTACACTACAACATTAGAGTTGAGTAGGTGGGAAAGAGACTATGTGGTTTCACAATGCCTAAAATATTTATTATCTGGCCCAAACATAAAGTGTTTGCCAGCGCCTGGCATAGACAATATTGATCTAATTATTTCCTTAACTCCCACTATTTCAAATTCTCCTCTCTGTTCAAAAAATCCCCCTTCTGGCCAAGATGGAGGCATAGGTAGATACACTTTGCCTCCTTGTACAACCAAAAGCAGGACAACAAATTTAAAAATAAATTTTAAAAAATAACTAGAACTGCAAGGAAATCGAACTGTATGGAAGTCCAACAACCAAGGAGTTAAAGAAGAAACATTCATCCAGACCAGGAGGAGGCACAGGGACAGAGATGGGCAGCTGGGGTGGAGAGGACACACGGCAAGGTGGCAGCTGGAAGACCAGGCAAGGTGGTGAATGATATAGCAGGTGGTCCCACATTTGCATGTGGATAAACTGGGAGGACCAACTGGGGAGCAAGACAAACCATGCACCCCAGGGTTCCAGCATGAGGAAATAAAGCTTCAAAACCTCTGACTGAAAAAACCTGTGGGGATTGAGGCAGCAGGAGAAACTCCCAGCCTCATAGAAGAGTTCATTGGAGAGACCCACAGGGTCCTAGAACATACACAAACACACTCACTTGGGAATCAGCACCAGAAGGGCCCAATTTGCTTGTGGTTGTGACAGAAGTGACTGAAAGCTGGTGAGAGCTGAGCAAGCAGCATTGTTCCCTCTTGGACCCCTCCCCGCCACACAGCGCCACAATGCAGTGATGTGGGTTGCTCTGCCCCTTACTATGTAACAGGCTGGCTGAGATAAAAAAAAA